>JAVQJF010027613.1:0-224683 GCA_036023855.1 Gadopsis marmoratus | reverse complement strand
CCCCCCTGGGCTGGCAGGTAGTTGGTACTTCCTAATCAGTTCACCCAGTTCATAAGGCTGCCTTCCCTGGACGCCAGCTTTTGCTCGTTTCCCGCTGAGATGACTCCAGCAGCCAAATCGCAGACCCCCCAGCACCGGTAAAACAAAAATAATTAAACAACTCAATGTAACATAAATAATGACACTCACAACTTATTTGGAAAAATCTTATTTATTTATGGGCCAACGGTTTTACAAATTCAGTTAAAAAATAATTTTATAATTTTACTATAACGACTGGGATTGGCATAACACATAATCAGCAATTATGTGTTATGATTCTATAAGTCATAATGAATGATTATATTATGATTGTTATGAAGCATTATGAATATTTTTTAATGCTTATAATGATATATATGCAGTGCTGTAATCAGATTAGAACACATAAGTATGTTTATAATTCATTGTAGACATCGGCGTCACAGAAAGTGTTACCATAGTTATTCAGTCTTCAGTCCAAAACGGCGGCTGCGCTACCGCAGCGCCATCTAGTGGCGGTTGTTAATGAAGCACCACAGTTTCGTCTCTTTGCTTCAATAATCTGGTGTGGTCACACGGGACGTGACAAATTAAGTACAGGCCTATTTAAACCAGACAAAAAGCATACCGTCGATTTCTGAGCTGTTGGTGGAGGATATTTTCCCACAATGCAATGTACAAATCATATGTAAATGTTGGCCACAACTCCAGAAAGATCTTGGGAAAAATAATCAATCTTAACAGAGACAATTTTGCTTTCTATTTTCGCATGGATGTATTCCATATATTGGTAAAGTTTAACTTGCAGCAACAGTGTGTGAGCGACACCTGTACGACTTATAATGTGGTTGTGGGAAAATGTTAGAGTGATAAATAATACTACATCATAGTATTCACAGAGTAAAAAACAAACAAAACAGAATCACGTCTTTCTGCTTTTATTCTGAAGGCTGGACGCCTATTCCGGAAGTCTTGCTTGAAACTAAAAAAAGAAAAATGCAATTACAGTCAGTTTCAGTGAAACCTTGTATTCTTCAAATGTTAACTCTTCCCTTTACATTTTAACAGAACTGTTTATATATAGTTCATTTTAAAACACATTAGAATAAAAACTAATGCATTACCAAACTTTGTGCATCACTATTTCTTTTGGCTGAACCAGCCCCCAGTCAAAGTTTAAGAAAGGTGAACATTGACCTGCAAGTCCACCGCTGCTGGCAGGAGATGGCAGCAAAACAAGCTGCCGTTCGTGCTTCAGAATAAATAAAACTGAACTACTATTCGTATACCCGAAATGTAATGTGACCATGACATTAACAAGTTAGTGCGGTGTTCACGTCCTTTGGGAAGGATGGTAGAGATGGGAATGATTCCCATGTTTGTCATGTTCATGACCTCAAGACAGTTGTATGATTGCAGAGTTGGCCATGTAAAGTTTATACTGTAATACTTTGCACTGACAGTATGGCACCATATCCATACATTTTGGGTTTTTATTACATTGAACAATGGTCTCTGAATCATTTGAGGCATCTGTATTTATTTTGTTTTCAGGCACTTTCGTATTAGTCGGTGACAAGTCGGACAGCCTATATCGTAGCTTTCAGAGATGTCCGAGTTACCCAGTTGTAATTCCGACTTGAAAGTTGATGTGAATGCTGTTTAGAAGTTGGAGACTCATAATTACGATAACTCCGATAGGACTTGAACGTGCCATAAGTATTTACATTTTTATGTATATTAAGCAATAAAACAACACTCTGATGATGATTTCAAGCACAAGCACATTGTAAAGCAGATATTGTAGATTGTAGGAGTCCACAAACTCAGTCCTCTGTTCACTGTCTGTGGTGAAACGTTTTAAATGCTATTCAGTAATATTGAAATCTGAGTGCTGTGTGTGTTACTGATTTTTTAAAATACCTCTTGTTGCTTTCAACGTTTGCCCCAGTTTAGATAATAACAAGCTAATCTCAATCAGCTGCTGCGCTGTCAACAGAAGGTGCTATGGAGACAGTTACCCTGCCAATGTGGCGAGTGCAGTGAGGGGGAGGAGGAGGGGAAATGAAGTCAGGGCCACAAGACAACCGAATGCGGCCAATGTGAGAAAGCAAAGGGATCAACAACAGAAGTAGAAAGGTGGAAAAGGAAGCATGATATAAGAAGATACTGGAATGAAATCTTCTTGTCCTTTTACATCGGCATCAGGTTAGTTCCTGGTAGCTGTGTGCTGCATATTTTGTCTTTGATGTTGGTATGCTTGGCATGCAGAGTTAAAAACCAAAACGGGTCTTTACGATCTGTAATTTCGGCAAGTAAGATTTCAACTCTTCATCTTGTTGTTTAGTGAACAAACAGAAAACATGTTTGGCCAGAAAATATGTTGTGGTGCTAAACGGATTATAAATGCTTGTCCAGTGTGAATTTCTCATTGTTGTTAAAATTACAACTTGAGACAGAACTCCTTTTATACTTTATTGGCTTCAAGTGCTCTCGGTAGAATATGTCTTATGTCTTTCCTGAATAATTTCACTTAGATGTTGTTACCAGCTTTGGTTTATTTCGTTGTTGTGTCTCATATTTCTGTTCCCAGAGGCACAATTGAATGGACTTTATATGTCATGAACTCAGTTTATTTTTCCAAATAATTCCAATAACCATTCCAAAAGTCAGAACAGTCAGACGATGGCCTCTTCCTGGAATAACCAGTACAAAAACCAAACCTCAAGTTAAACAAGTTCAGCAGAAGCACAACACAATGCAGAGATGTCGTGAAAAATGGGTACAAAATGCTTTTTGTAAAATCTGTAAGATAATTTTTTTAGCAGAGGGATTCGTCCAGGTGAGCAAGAAACAGCATCTCCAAGTGGCATGTCTACATTTGTGATGTGTTATGGATTGTGCTGTTGCACACTGGCTATTTATTTCTCTTCATTTTAAAGTATTATTTAAAAAAAACCATATTAAAATACAAAGCTCTTTCACTCTGCCAGAGGTGGCAGCAAAACTGCTTTTTAGAATCATTTTTATTTATTGAAGTTTGTATTCATGCGACAGAGATGTTTTTTTTTTATTGCATTTATTTCAAAATGATCGGGTACACCTCTCCCTGCCAATCGGATGTGAGCAGGAAACATATGAGTAAGTGTGGCAGAAATATGAAATATGAAAAGTAAGAAAAGTCAACAAATAAAATCCTGCTTAGGGCCCTCATTAAGCTATGGACAGCCCTGCGTGTTTTGAAACTCATCTACATAAAACAGAGATGGAACTGGCTGCTAGGCAGCGCCTGATAACATTTGTCCATTATGGACTGTGCAGGGCCATCTGTAGCATAACAGCAGACGCGGCTTCATATCACACAAAGACCTCATTACTGCAGCGCTGCATGCTTTGTGAAGTTTCTTTGAAATGTATCAACTAATAACCACTGTTGGACAGTAAATATACAGTTTAAAATGTTGTGTTGGGCTGCACACTAGGTAAATGTAAGCACTATTATAAAAGACTTGTTCTTTTTGTAATTGATCTATTAATGGCAAAGACTTAAATCACATCCCTCAGCAGAAGCTCATTAATCTATGCCGTGTATGTGCTTCTAGTTGGGTAGGTTGTATCCCTGCATTGGGAAAAAGGGTGCCTTGGTCAAGTCCAGTCTTTATTAAGATTAATGAACAGCTTGACATTTTTAGTCCTCTGTCTGAATCGATAATTTTAATACTCATGAGGGCCAATGGGGATCTAAGCTTGCGGAACACACATTGTGGCCACAGGGCGCATGTTAAATGTCCAAGTGCTAATCGATGCAAAGAAATTAGCTATTGATCTCTTATAGTTTTGTAATAGGTTATCTATTGGTTTGCTCTTTCGGAAAATTCCAATATCAGTCGGATATAATTGTGCTGGTGATATTGCTGTGGGGTGTGTGCATGTCTGCGTATGCGTGCACATACACCGAGCTTCCTTGTGTGTTTGCATGTGTGTGCAGGGTCACATTCTAATTAGCACAGAGGGCATATTGTAAATAAACATGTTGAGGGAGAATATTGGTGATCTGCATCAGACCCGCAGTTCATTACAAATAAGGTTGGGAACTTCAGATTGGTTTTATTCGAGCTTATTGCTTCAGACTAGAAGACCCGTAACAATTTTTAATGAAAACATTTCCACCATTTTTCATCAAACTGTATGTGGTGCCACATGTTTCATATACAAATAGTGATGGATTATGACTCGAGTATCACTTGAACATCTAAAATATCTATTTCATATGTTTAATGGTGTGTGGGGTGTAAATGTAGATGATTACAAACTACTGCTATATAAATACTTGTACTTCCTAACCAGAGTTCTAACCTTAGCGAAAACCGATGTCATGCATATACACAGTTCTTGTTAATGAATAAAATGAAATAAAAGTTGGGGTAAAAAAAAAGCAAGCTAACTTTTCCCATGTCGCTGAAACGCTAATTCCCTCTTCTCTGTCTGTGTTCCCAGGGCACGCAGTGTGAGTGGGATATGAGTCTGCTTTGCTGGGATAGTGGGGAGCTTTGCCAGACTGGACATGGCAGGCCAGGGGGCATCGGTCCAGAGGAGCCCCGTCTGAGAGAGTTCACAGAGGCTAGGCTGGGCAGGGTGAAGCTGCTGGCATGTGGATCCAGTCACTCCATTGTGATTACAGGTACACTGTATACTGTTGTCTTTTATTGCACACTGTGGATGTCTGAATGCCATTCACTATTATGGTATGAGTTAATGCATTCGATTTTAATTTGGATACTAAGCATGATTTTCTGTGCGTGTGTTAGATCAGGCTGTGGTCAAAGTTTTATCAGGGAAATGCACGTATGTTGTCATTTGTCCAATATGGCGGAAACATCGTTTAGCAGATGAACTCGTCCATCTTTTTTATTTATTCACTATTTCATCCATCATCCATGTCATTGTTTACCATGTTTAGGTCTAGTGAATCTCCAAACATAGAGTTGTTATGTTTCGGTAAATGTATTGTAATGTTTTGAAGTATTTGGAAGGTACTGGGACAAGCTACAATAACCGCTCTTGACATACGGTAGTGTAAATACTCTGATGTTGATCTACTGAGAGCCGTGGTTATCTAGTGCGGCTTTAACATGTTTACAGAACAATTAGCACAGGGAGACATTTGATGAAAGGACGTGTAAGCAACCAGGCCCGTTAAATCCATTAGCAGCCAGCATTACATAGTGTCTGACATTTAATGGACATATTTGTTCAGACTACTTTGCTGTACCATGAGTGTACAGAGTGCATATACAGGACCCAGAAAATAGATTATCTAGTGGTGCAGTTAAGGGACATTCTGTATAGGTTTCAGACAGACATAATGCCATATACTAAGGGTTTACACATGACATGAACTGTCTTCCTCCCTGCACATGAGGTAATGCCGGCCTACTTATTTGCCAATTTGATAGAAGCCCTGATGACATGAAGGGAGGAGGCTCCTTTAGTACATTAGCTGGCTGTGGTCATAAATCAGTAGCCTAGATACAGTAAGTCTTATAGATCACCCAACACAGGGATCCTATACCTCTACTATCATTACAGGGAAAAGGTGACATTTTTGATTGATTAAAATGGCGTAGGCTAGCTTAAGCTAAATCATGTTAAGTGATGTGACATTGCAATTTCACATATCATATTTCTGTCAAGACAATGATGGTGGAAGGCATTGTCAAGGCATGATATCTGACAACAGCAGACATCTGGGGGGACTGGAGGAGATTTATGGGAAGGTTTTAGTGGTCTGAGAGAGATATGAGAGACTAAAAAGTGGTCCTTTTTTGTGCATTGTCACTTCCCGAGTGACTGTAAATTTTACTCCATTGCTGTTGGGAATTGGAGACATTTACACATCCTGACAAATTGCCTGCTGTAAAAGTATTTACTGGTCTTGTCCTCCCTTTATTCTTGGCCAGCTTGCAAACACATACCCCCCCCCCTCACAGACACAGAAATATTTACCTACAGCAAATTTATGTGACACACGTTTATGTGGCGTACCTGAGCTCTAGCCCAAGATAAGTCATAATGGTGTCATGCTGAGAGTACCGGTCTCCCGTTAATGCTTTAATAGAGGAGGTCTTGAGTAGGTCATAATGGTTTTATATCGGCCACATTGTCTCAGATCGCTGGCCAGGCTTGTTTATGGAAAAATAGCTTGCAAGAGAAATCCAGAAGGTGCACAAAAGGGTGAAGAACTGTACTTGTGTAACCCACCGACACACAAACAGCCACAGACTAACTGTTAAATGATTAAAGGTTAATCATCATGTCACCTCGGCGATTATCACCAACATTCAATGATCAATTGTAAATGAGACTGACCTTAGGGCTTGTTGTCATGGCAAACATGCACCGTGAAGAATAAGTATGTGTTTGGTGTGGTTTTTCATTCATGACAATTAATAATTGCACATTTGGAAACTGATAATTTGGCTATTATGGAACTTATTTTCATAAATATAAATGAATTGTTGACTCAATGCAAACTATAGACTGTGAATGATTACCTTTGAGTAAACTCCTCTGTTGACTTTTTTGCCCATGGACAAATAGTGCTCCGCAGTATATGAAAGCATTTTAAATTGCTGCCACTGGGTGCCACTATGAGACTGCCAATAAGAAAGTGTAGCAGAGGAGAGCGGGTGGGGGTAAGTGGGAGAAGGGAGGCCCACACTTACCTCACACTCAGACAGAGCTATAATTTACTAATAGTGTGGGAGCCGCCATTGCTGTTATCTTTTAATAGATTTGTATGGGGGAAAGCAGGTGCCTGTTGTTAATGTGTCCAATTGCCCAAGTTGCCTACAGAATTTAGGGCATCCATCACTGTCGTCGGCGGTGACACCCTGTCGTTCTACTTCACGCGGCGGGCCGACCGGTCTGGGCTGGTAACAGATGAGGCTTCTCTCTCCTCCAGACGCCCACAGTCACACAGAGACGACCGCCATACGTGCTTGTGCATGCATACACACCCAAAACACACACACAGCTATACCACATTCTTAGAGGGCAAACTAAACTCATACACATTGCAACAAGAAATGCATATATTTATAGTATATATAAAATAGATATGAAAGAAACAAATTTAAGTTGAGTGGAGTAAGTGCCATGTTGGACACAGAAAAATGCCATAAAGAAAAACTTTGCCCCCTATTGCTTTGAATTCTTGAACTTCCAGCTGCACCCTTGAGCTTAGCCAGGGGCACCACGTTGCTTGCAAGTTTGCCCTCCGCCCTGGAAAACACCCTGTGCAGCTGTGTTTCCTTAGACCTGGGCTGAGAGTTGGAGGGTATACAGAGGTGCCTGCTAATACCTTGTTAGGGCTGTTTCAGTTGCTGGGTCTCAGTGAGGTCAGTGTCAGTACTGTTTTAGTTCGAGGCCCTTGATCTGGTGGATGTTGGATGAAGCCAAGGACTCATGTGCTGTCCGTTAGTGACCTACCCTGATTTTCTAGAGGAGTCCTCGCTCTCGTGAGTCCCATGGACTGTGTCAGATGTCTTTGGTCAGAATGGGTTACTTTGAGTCTGCTCTTTTAAATGTTGTAAGCAAAGACTAAATTATCTCTTATATGTAACAATTTCTTAAAGCTTTTATTTCTTAGATCTGGCACAGTTGTGACAGTAGACGTTTGATAAAGTCATGCTATCCCAACAAAGGACTGACGGAGGACTGAGCTCGGGGGTAGGGTTTTCTTTTTACTTTTTAATCCCCCTCCTTGTTTTTCTCCACCTCTCTTTCCATATGAGTTATGAACCTTGGTTAGGCCTTGGTGTCAGGTGTTAAACAGCCTATGAGGGCTATGACCCAGCTTCCTAACCCTCTCTTCCTCTCTGACATCTTACTCTCAACATAAAACAGATCCCTCACTCCCACCGTAATTGTAACCATCATGTTACTTTTGCAGTTTTCTAGTGTTTCTCTCTGCATGCTGTTGGTAAGCATTGTACCATTTTATGACATGAGCATTCCTCAGATACGCCCATCATTTCTCCGCAGCAATCACGTAGTTCCTTCCTCAAACTAAAACAACTTAAATAAAATAAATTGTGGCACTGTAATGACATCATACACCTGTTAGTAATAAAGAACACTGTCTGGAATTTTTAAAGTGCATAATATACCACTCGTCAGTAAAAGCCAGTATTGATGCATCCTCTTTTCTTCGACTCGTCATAAAACTCCTTCTGCAAACATGGAGGGACACATAGCTCTGTCTACACAGTTTAATAATGTCCATTAAAATTGATTACAGCAGACATAGTTTGCTCTGAATTACTTGGGCCTGAAATCCAATACCTTTTTAGAAAAAAATTAAATCCTCTAAAGTAACAGGAATGGACAATTGACCTGCCATCTACCCGATCCTTATTGGTATTCAGGGCACAGCTACATCTCTGTAAAAGCAAACGGCATAGAAAAAGTGAGAGAGAGAGAGATACAGGCAGAGAGAGACAGATGGAGACACAGACAGACGGTCACAATGGCGGATAAATAATACTCAATGTGCTCACATGACTCTCAAATCAACCAGTCATGGCGAGGTTCTGCCTTGAGCACAGGGTTCATGCAGACCGGAGTGGCTACTTCTGTAAATGTATAATGCACTTGGACTGTCAGGAAACTGTTGTTAATATGGAGACCTATTTTCTCATTTTCTCTTTCTTCCTGTCTTTCTTTCAAGACATCTATGCCTGTAGGCAAATACACCTTTTCCTATGTATTTTATTGTCTTGTTTAATGTTTGTCAAACAGTGCAATACTGAGAATAATTCTAGGAAAGTATTGGCCATCCCCCTGGATGACAACTCCAATATGTCTGCTTTGGACCCAGCACTGAGGGGAGCTTTGGTAATAATTTGCCGTTTAGCTGTGTTGATGTTTTTCTACGATTTCCCAGTTGGGAAAGGTGAATGAGTGGAAAATGGGGAAAGGGGGAAAAATAACCCCTGTCCTTGCTTCTTGCTCTCTCTCTCACTCACTATTCTTTCCCTCTTTGTTTCTAGCTCACTCTCCCGCTTGATCTCTGTGCTAATTTGGTTGAGCAGGTTGAGCATTGGGTTTTGCACTAAGTTGCTTTTTAAGGCTAATCGTAGGACTGAAGTGTTTATGTTGCTGTAATATGGCTTTAACTCTCTCAGCAAAGCATGGGGCACTTGAAATATGTAGTTCACCATCCTCTTCCTCCTCTGTCTCAATCCCTCCCCCAAAAAAAAAGAAATAAAAAAAAGACAAACATTATGCAGAACAAAAGATGGGGGAAAGTCCTGCCAATTAGCAGCTAATGAGACAAGCTTGTAAGGATATCCAAATCCTCAACGTGTTAACGTTTACGACCCCCCTCCCATCTCTCAACTCCTTCAACCTGTGCCTCCCCCATCTGCCCTTGCACCCAGCCTCTTGTAAGGCGGCGAGGGCACCTCTGAGGCCCTCTGTGTGATTATTCACACATGGCTGTGGCCCTGGTGCTTTGAGCAGCGAATAGGAGAGGAAGAAAGAAATGCCTTACGCATGGTTAATGTAAAAATGCTCAACTGACACATGGCCAAGGCTCTCTTCTTATTTTTTTATTTCATTTTTCCTTTTTAGACCCCCCTCCCCCACATACACACACACACACACACACCAACTCTACCCCATCGTCTATAGATAGATTGATCCAATGAGGCACTCGATCCCTCGCCATACGTTCTTAATTTGCCTTAATATAGTAAAGCCAGGAATTGGGTGGGTAGGCCGTGGTTGGGAAGCTGGTAAGGGAAACACATTTGATAAGTGAAAAATAATATGCCAAGAGAAAAACCAGTCATCCCAGTTGCCTTTGACATGCTTTTTCTATCAGAGATGTCTGTGTTGGATGTGAAAATAAAATCTGCTTTTGTAATAGAGATCTTTGGACAGCCTTGAATGATTCGCCGCTACTCCTTTCCGGCCACATTTTCTCCAGAGCGTGTATTGGGAGTGCGCTTGGAGTCTCAGTGGGGAGACTCAAATGTGTGTTGGCCTGGATGTGTTGCAGTAAACAGTGAGAAAAAGCAAACACAGGCCAGATCAGGGAATATCATGCAGAGACTTTTGTTTGGACTAAAAGGAATTGTGTAATGGAACAGCACAAATTCCACTCTCCAAAGGGACTTCTAATTGATTCTGTGCTTCATTACTAGCTTTCCGAGGGAGAAATGGACAGCTCACTTTATTATGAAAACAGAACAATAGACATTTAAATGGATGCCATGGTGATTATTGCGATACAGTTCTCACAGCATTTGGCAGCAGATGATTGCTTTATAACTGTAGCTTTTTCTTAAATTGTATTATTTTACCATGGAGGTAGCAGGGAGTTGCAGTGTGAATACAACCTTAACCCTGACTGAAACAATTAAATGAAAAGCAGAGAACTGAAAGAGATGTTTGGGAGCACAAAATAATCCAGGGCTCCACTTGATATGTTATTTGTCAGGGGCAGTACATTTGTGCATGTTAACTAACTGTGCCACTGGACTTGGCCTGCTAGTAATAGGGTTGCAGCGCAAACATTTTCTTTCAGGGAATTCTATTATTAATTCCGTCTGAACATATCCACAAATGAATAATGAAATAAATAATGAAAACGTTATTACTTTTGGCAGCTGGGTCATTTCTCGTTTCCTGCTTTTTCCTCCGCTTGTTCCCTACTAATTAACTTTCCAAGGAGTTGTCCTCCTTTTTCGCAAAATGAATTTCATCAGTGTGGTAGGCCACTCAAAGTGTGGGTACACAGTCCTGCGAGAAGACAACAACCGGAACAATACACAACTCCTTCACTGGCTGCTTTTAATTTTAAAGTGAATAAATGAAATATTGCTTGAACCAACATATTTAACTAAACCAAAATAATGTCTACCTAACATTCACGTCACTGACCACTGAACCTCAGGACAGCGTGTTATGGGCTTGCTTCTTGCAATAAAGTACGACACAGGGAGCGCTTCCAGTAATATCTTATTTGGCAAATCATGGTTCCTCCCACCCTTACCAGCTCCTCCACCACTCATCTCCCTGCTTTCAGATGCCTGCCCTATGCCCCGCACCATGCTGTTAAAGGCTTGTGTGCTGGGACAGAGGCTTGGCGATAAGTAGCCCTCATTTAATATGGATCTTAAAGAGGGCAGTAAACCCAGAGCCTCAGTAGAAGTCCCCCATCCCTCTGGCATTGCTATATAGATGACCCTTCTCTCTCTCTCTCATTCTCTCTCTCTGTCTCTCTCTCTCCTCATTAGAGTCATTGCAAACTCTTTCAAACGGCTCCTTCCTTCTCTCTGCGTTTTACTGTTAATTAGTTTGCTTTGTAAGGTTAGACGTGCGGACGGAGCAACTTTGGGAGTGTTTGGCTGCCATCTGTGTGCATACGGCTCTAACTATGTACAGATGGTGTGTGCTTACAGACAGGTTGCTTCTTGTGGGGGGAAAAAGCGCAAGAGACGGTTTTGGTTATAACAAGATTTATGGCCATTCTTGCAGGTAACTGTTTGGGCTGTAATGATGATTGTTAGTCCGCTGTCAAAAAGGGATAATTTAAGGCAGGAGTAAGAAAGAGAAGACGATGTATATTTCTTCATTTCCATTTCCCCGGTGAAGAATCCTTTAGAAAAATTTGTGAATTGTGAATGAATTTGTTAAATTTGTAACTGTGGAACACATTGAACCAATTGCGTTGCGGCTACTTCAGCAAAGCTCTCATTATTTGGCCAAGTTAAAATACCATTAGCCCCTCAGTGAACCAGGTAAGTAGAGAAAAAGGCAGAGATTGCCAAGTAATTGCTTGACAGGGTCACAAAATTAGCAAACATAATCAAATAAGGAGCTGACTGAATAATTTATGATTTGGGCTCCCGGGACAGAAATATTTAAGTCTCCACTAAATATTGTTTAAGTTGTAACATTCAGTAATAAGACAAATAACAGAAAAACACATTAGATACTCTATTGCTGTAGATTTGTACAGCTGGTGCCTATTTTTGTGTGTGTGTGTGCGAGTTCTTGGCCTGTATGCAAGGTGCCTCTTGCTGGTGGGAAACTTGCCCTTGTCAGTTGCAGTTCACTGGCTAATGCTTTCTACTGGGCATTGTGAATGACCCTCCCACAATTAAAAAAGGGTTAGCAAAATTATTGTTGGCCTCCTGCCACATACTTTATGTGACTTAACAGTGGTCAGAGGCAGAATGTGGGCGCAGGGTCCCCAAAACGTGACTTTTTTGATCAACTCAGCTCTCTGAAATTGCCCGGTGCAATTAGCAAATTGATGGAAACTTAGGGAGAAGGAAGTCTCGCTGTAGATGAGGAAACACAGACTAAGTGCATGATTCTTAAGTTGAACTCAAGCGCAGTGAACTGCTCACAGAGTTGAACCTTTTGCTTGCATTTTTATTCACTCTGAGGAAGAGGAAGAGCTAGATCATGTTTTAGATTTTTATTAATTGTGGGCTAAAGTGTGATTTTTTTTTTGTTGTCGTTGTGTAGAGTTTCTGGTTTTTGTGAGTAAAATGAAAAATGCTTAATCAAAGGCAGTACTTTCAGGCAGCAGATCTATAAGTCAGTATACAGGCTTGAGAAGGACATAAAATACTTGCGCTTAAGCATTCAAAGTGAGTTAGAGATGAAAGTGAGAAGTGTTCGTGTAACGAGACATGAGAAAAAGATGAGCATTTTCACAGTAACATCAGTTTTGTCAAACACCATCAAATAAAGGTTTATTAACGATTACATTTTGCTGCGCTGACACGTTTTTCCATGATGAAATGGAGTGTTGAGGCTGGGCTCAGGGGTTCTCCGGTGCGGCGTCAGCGCTTATGGAGTCAATTAGAAAAGAATCTGTCATTTCATTAAATTTGCAACACATTATTAATTATCATGTATTGACGCATGTAACTTGGTGAGACAGGTCACAAATAAAAGATATAGACATTTATGCTACCCAGTGCTTTCTGTGCACAATTGTTCTGGAAAAATAGAAAGGTATGACATTTAAGATTACAAGACACAGTACATCAGTAAAGTTCTGTTTTTTTTAATACTCACCTTGACTGAATCCATAAACATGAACACACACCTATCGTATCGTCATATTGCTGCTTGCTAATGACTACAAATGAGCACAGCAATTTTAAATGTAGAAAAGCTAATTTGCTACGGCCATACAACATTGTTCAACGAAAATCCCCTTCTTTTGTCTTTCCTCTTTAAACCTCAAACCCTCTGCGCGAGTGAAGTGGATCCTCTACAAACGTCTGAGAAAGCAGCCAAAAATACAAGGAAAAAAAAAGATTGCTTTGTTCATTTCTTTTCCCTCCTCTTTCTCTCTTTCCCACTCTCCCCAAGGTTCTATTAGGAAATAGATCCCAGGTGTTCGATAAGCCTGTAGTGGACATGACAGCAGTGCAATCAAGTGTATAAATTTAATTGCAGGCTCATTTTGTGCCGTTTATTAGCCGTTTAGGGGCACATCGCTCCACTTGAACCCTGTTATTGCCAGACAGAACAGCTGTTTGGTTCCTTTTTAACTGTTTGTTTCATTGCGTAGTTTTGAAAAAAATACATACTTAAATGCCAAATGCTTCTTATGAGTGTGTATATATATCTATTTAAGCATGCATTTTAAAAAAAATACACATATTTATAGCATTTGATGCAGAAACAAATTCAATTAAATTATGTAACAGAAAAAACAATAGGTCACACATATTTAATTTATTGTTTTGTTTTTACAGGAAAACTAAAATGCATGTACTAAAACAACAATGTGTTTTTGTGCATTCATTTGTCTAAATACGTTAAATAAAGAAATAACCTAAAACCACAACGTGCATTATTTTTAATAAAAAAATAAAAAAGGTCGACAATGCGTATATGCATCATACTGTATATGAGCACAGAGCCGAACACACACACACACACACAAAATAAAGGGGAGGGAGTGAGTCTCTTTGCGCTGCCGTGTGGCTCTTGCTGATCTGGGTTAGCCTGCCCTTCATCTTTGCTGCCGGACGGTGCCACACACCGAGGGGGTCCGCAGATGTACTAGCTTTGGTTGAAACCTTCTGGTGCGACACCCCATTAATAAAAAGCCTAGAGAAAGCCGTGTTAATTGTTACCATGCATTTGTCCCAGGCATTCCTATAAATCACCCGACTAATTGCAACAAATTGTGGGCTGACATTAAGCTATGATTCCGAACCGGCAAATATTCATCAACATTGCAACTAGCCCCATAAAACACAGAGCCGGCCATTTCCCAGGCCAAACATATACATCTACAATCTAACTCCCCCATTATTTATGGATCTTTCTTGTCCTCAGCATTTAAGTGCTGCATGGTGAGTGAATGAGATGCCATCTTGTTTATTTATTATATCCCTGGATAAAGCCCAAGTAGTGGCAGTCGTATGACCAGTCACAGACCTTGTTTTCCATGTTACCCTTGGAGCCTGGTGTGCTGCGCTCACTGCCCTATATCGATTGCTGTGTTGCCTGTCATAATAGAATTACCTTGAAGCGTTTCTGTAAATGCAAGGCTGCTTAGATTAGAGTTAGATTGCAAAGAATGGAGAAGTAAATATGTGCTTTATCAGTATACGACGTGGAAAAGGAAAAATCCACAACAATCTGACAGTTCCACAGTCTGTAGAGATAATTAGCCTGAAATGAACAAAGTCTACACTATTTCTACTTAGATCATTGGGTTTTTCAATATTATTTACCAAATGCTCGTTACTGCTGTAGGTACTTAGAAAGTGCTTGATTCGTCGCCAAGCAGTCATATGTTGGAGCATTTAACCTCCCATGCGATGTTTATTTCATGCAGACAAAAGGCTAGTTAAATCTCTTTCTCTGCGGTCTGACAGGCACCATAACTGTCACTGCAGATGATCTATTTCACAGCCCAATGCATTACTACTACTAATGTTTCACTATCCTGCCAATTCACCCTGGTACTGTTCAAAACAGCTACAGTATGTGTCAGTGCTTAATAGGCTGTACCCCAGGTGTGCATCAGCAGCTAAAGATGTTGCAGCCAAAGGTCAGGATCTGATTTGTTATGTGGGAGTTCACAGGGAATTTTGATGTGGACTGATCAATTCCACACCCCAACATGCACATAAATCAATTCTACATCTGGAAGGAAGGCAGGCAATACATGTGTGTGCACATGGTGTATGAGTGTGGACACGCACGCACATGCACAAATGGACTTGTGCAGAATATAGCGCAATTAATCATAAATCTCTTTCAGCATTATGTGAGAATGTTTTTATCCCCTCCTCTGCCCTTCTTACCTTGCCCCACTCGTCTATCCCTCTGATATAAATTGCTGAGATCCTGGCTGGCTTGATGGACCGCAATAGCTGGCACTATCACGGGGGAGTGGGGGAGACCGGCTGAAGAAGAGAGAGCAAAAAAATAAAAAATCTTTCCTTTTGACACTGTTAAACATTGACGGGCTTATTACCGCGTTCTCTGATTCAGCTGGATGTGTTCAAGGATCTTCTCGCTGGTGAAAAAGGTCAGCTGCTCTTAGTTGTGCTCAGCTAGAATACTAATACTGTCCTTATTCAAATGATCTGCTCCAGCGCTTATTAAATTGATGGCCCAGGCGCTCTAATTTAATAGTGTTGCAGTCCAGGAGAGAGACACAGCTGCAGTCACAGGTGAATTAGGTGCTTCTGAGGCAAAGTTCAAGCAGGAGCCCCCCCATTGCTTTTGGGATGCATTTTTTCCCAGCAAATTAGCAGTCAGTGGCAGTGCGCAATTAATTAGCGCAAACCAGGAAAAGCTTGTCATTTAATAAGGTGCTTTTTTTCCACTCACACCTCTCCCACACACAGAAATATCTCTCCCTATCTCACCATATCTCATTCCGTCTGTTAATCCCTCCCCCTTCTCTCTCTCTCTCTCCCTCTCCCTCCCTCCTCTCATACACCCCGCTTTTACATAAACACAGGGAATTGATCCATTAAGAGGTGTGCTATTAATACCATTTAATGTATGTCTGACTAAATGAAAGCAGTGGGTTGGATATTTTCTGTGGCGTCAAGAGTTTGAGAGCTCCCTCTGGGTTGGCTAAAGGGAGTAAAGATGGGCCACATGCTGATGATTTCATCCAATCAATAACCGTGACTGGAGGATAGATTTAACTGACTTGGATAGGCAGACTGAAACACAAGACATATTTTGGTGCATGTATGTGCGTGGGAGCATTTGTGTGCATGTTTATATTTGAAAGTGCAACCATGCATTGTTGATTCTGTTTGTGTCCATATGAAACCCATAAAGTAGTGTTTAATTGGACTTTGCTTTAAGAGGCAATAAACTGTATGGGATGTTTTGTAGAATCAAGTGGTTTGCAACCTCAGCCAAACAATTACTTCAACTCCACATCATATAGCTTTTACCAAAGTTGCAGTGAAAAGAGTGTCTCAGTAAAACTTAGTTTGACCTTCAGAGTAGAATGTATTACCTTAGATCCTTTTAATGTAATCTCCTCTCTGTCCTTTATTAGGATATGAACTAACTACAATTGGCTGTGTTGTCGTCTCTTACTGTGAGAGGTAGACAGTAAGTGAAAGAACACACAACAATACAACTCAATTCTCTACTGATTGCAGTATTTTCACTAAATAAAGGTCATTTTTGGGAAACATGGAAATCTAGACATGTAACAGTGTCTGAGCATATTTATATGATCTATTTAATAAACATTTTGTTACATCACTTATTAATAGAGAATAAAGTTTTCAAAATAAGTTGTCTTAAACTTTAGCTGCTCAGTGATTATACTCACTATGATGATGGTCTGCGTGTGATGGAGAGAGAATGTGCATGCATACATTTTTATTGATGGCACCAGGAACAAGAGGGAAACATGACTTAAATTATGCCATTTGACCCGCAGAATCTCCCTCCCCTGTAAGGTAACAGTTTGCCGTCAGTAGAATGGGGCTATGTTTATTTTTCCATCAAAATTTCCTTCCACTGTTTCGAATGTTACATTTTTATTTCAACTGTGTGTATATATAGATTTACAGTCAGTGACAAAGCCATAACTGCATGGTGACATGTCAGAAGAATTTCGAATATAGGTGAGGTCATTGAAAATAAAATGTTCCAGTTGATTTTCAGAATGAATTTCTGCATGTTAATAGGAGGCGGTGTAAAATAACAGCTTCCATGATTTTACTAGCCAAAAATATGGGGACTTATTGCAGAATTACAATACATATAGTAATTAATTATAAGGACATTATAACCTATGCTTAATCATCTAACTCTATCTAAACTGAAGCACATGCTTGTGAATGTTTGTTTCTGCATGAAAATCTTTGTCCTCTTATTTGACTAATCAGTTAGTTGTTTTAACTAAATCATTTATCAAAAGAATTATTGTCAGTGATGAATGCAGCAGGCCTGCAGAAGGATCTCTCAAAATTTAACACCTGTTAAAGCAGCAGCGACACAGTGCTTTGTGCTTACTAATAATAATTAAAAAAAATCTATAATATGCCAATTAATCACTAGATGAATACACATACCTGTGCCACCTGGGGTTGTTGATGTTTACCTGAAATTTATGTGATTTGTCAAGAAGACGGCAGTAAAACAAAAGCGAGGGGTTGGAAACCAGACAAGCATACAGTATGTATTTTATATAGTACACACACACACACACACACACACACACACACACACACACAAACACACACACTCTCGGTCAGACCTCTGTACCATTGTCCTATTTACAGGCTGAAGGCTGAATGCTGAACATGGCGTACAGTAGGCCATAAATAAGAGTGGTTGGGCTCTATCAGTGCTGACAGAGGTCTCTTTCCCCCTACACACACACACACACACACACACACACACACACACACACACACACACAGAGCCTGGCCCAGTGCCTGCTTGTTTCCCCCTCGACTAATAGACTCTGGTGAAACCAGTCAGCATTGTTGTTCTCAGATTGATGTGACCTTGATGCCGTTTAGTGCAGTGATTTGTTTATTGGCACTTATTTTGATGCATGTGGAAGTGAGCCTTAAAAGCCCTGACACATACACACAGACACACACACACACACACACACACACACACTCACACTCCCAGTGAGAAAGAAAAGGATGGGAAAATCTGAGCTAGAAAGATAAAAAGAGAAAAAGTGAGGGAGATGGAGTAGAAGAGATATACTCCCGGGGCAGATTACATAATACATCATTCACAAAGCATTGTTGCCAATATGTCTTTTATACTCCTTAAATTGCCGTTGCCATCCCAGGGCCCCCTCTGTGCTTTGACACACACATCACAACATACACAAACATATTGTATTCTCTCTCTGTACAGTTTGTGTACAGTTAGTGGAGTCTATCACAGGCCTCCTGGGACGCTACTGTGTGAGTAGAGGAGCTGGTGCCGAGCAGTACTGTACAGTATTGATGGAGCTGTGTTTCTGTTAGGCAGTGAAAACAAAGTCTCCCTGATGCACAGCGGAGTGTAGGGGGATCAATAGACGTGGAGCGCTTCATTTCCTCAGGCTTCTACTGAAGAAACACTCACTGATGTGTCAGGGCTGCTGGAGTTGTTGCTTTGACATAGAGGAGATACCAAACCATCAGACTGTACTGTATGGGAAAACATGCACACAGCCTCGCACACACAGATACACACACCTTGGATGTGCACGCACACATACAATATGATGAGGGAAAAGGGGAAATGAAAGTTCAGTGTTGTGTGTCATACTGTGCTGTGTTGGAATAACAAGGAACAGGCATGGACTAAGGGGGAAGGGTTTAGCTGACACACAGGATGTAACAAGGCATGAGCTTGAGTGATGGGGAAGGGTTTGGCCACCGCACAGGATGTAACTAGACATGTGACTGTGTGCTGGGGAAGGGTTTGGCTGGCGCACTGGGATGACACAGGGCCAGAGCCTGGGGCAGCCAGGAAGAGTGGGGAGCCCAGCTGTCACCTCAGTCAGCCCCTTCTCTGGGGGCAACTGTCAATCAGCAGCCTCTCATATTGCGCCGTCATTGAAGCTAATTGCTATTGTCAACCCCAGAGACCTAGGGGATGCTAATGCTAGTGCAATTGCCCTTTTGGAGAGAGAATACTGCCTCCAAACATCAGATAAAAAACACAGGAAACCCAGAGAAGCGAATCAAAGGTGGTTCTGGTAGAGCATTAATAAGGCATTAGAAAAATTAAAGGCAGGATCACAAAAGAATGACCTCAAACAGCATACATTCGGGCCCACAGAGCAAAGGCTGGACTTTAAGGGAATGTGGCTGAAAGTGGAATCATTCAACAACACATAAATATGCATGCAGTTACGCAGTCTCTCTTACATACACATGCATGCATGAGCACACACTCGGACACAAGCCGGCACACGTATACAGGCAGCAATAGACCTAATGAAAATAAGATGGATGCTCTCTGAGAGACGGGTGGCTGTGTTATTAATTGCTGTCTGTCCCCTCCTACTGATAATGATGGGCTGTATCCTGGAGAATTTGCAGGGAATAGATTTTATTTGGAAGGATTATTTATCGTCCTTCTCATTGGAGAGGTGGTGTGTTTAGAATAGTGAGGGTTTAAATAATGGCCCATGCGAGATAAGTCCTCATGTTAATTCCTCTTGCGCCTCTTCCTTCTCTGGCACCTTCTTAACCACGCCACCCCATTATATAGATTTATTCGCACAGACAGTGAGATTTCAGATGGGATATTTACAGCTTCACTTTTCACTTCTTAATTCAAAGGCAAATGGTAAAAATGTGTTGTCTGATTTGTTGATAGGCGTTATAAACAGTTCTCACAGATTTGTAATCTTCCGGCAACGGTATTATTGATATTCTAATCCATCATGACTCACCGCTGTTGCGTCGAGCGTCACTGCCCTTTCACAACTGGACACGCAAATTTAGAGCAATTATTGCAAAAACGATTACCATTCTGTCTGCATGTAGAGACAGTTGGCTGAAACAAAAGGACCATGTCACAGAGAAGACAGAAAAGAGAAGGAAAAAAAAACACCCACGTGGGTGCAGGGGAGGTTGAGTCTGCTCTCTCTCTCTCTCTCCTTTGCTTCTCGTCTCTCACTCTCTCACATTAGAGAGGGACAGCATTATCATAAAATTACCACACACACACACACCTCCATCCCATCACCCTCTCACAACCCATAAATCAGGATGCTGGTGTCATGGCGGCTGGAGGCATGGTAGCTGTGGTGACATGGAGGATCCTGGTGTGGGTGTGAAATCACTTGACCCTCAGCATTAACCTTTTTGGAGTGAATGGCCGCTGCTCTCCTCGGCAGGCTGGGAACAAAAGAGGGCTGGTATTGATTAAACTCCGCCGCACGCACTTGATATTAAACACTGGCTTAGACGCCTGTGTTCCCTAAACCCCCTCTTGCTCAGTGCTCCTACTGCTTTCCCTCACTTGCACATGCATAAAAAAATAAATGTCTTAAAAGACTTACCTCATGATGCTCACATGCCCGAATGGACAACTCTCTGCAAACACACACACACCCATATAGACACAGTGGGTAAAAACGGCGGGGCTGATCGTGGCTTTGGGCTGGTGTGCCAAAGGTCACGAAGAATGATGGAGAAAGACAGAGAGCAGGGAAGGTCTAGGTCTCCGGGGTGATCAGTGTTTTGTCATCTGGAGCGGTGTTTACTTTTTCTCAGCACAGGGTATGCTCCCTTCATCTCCTCCCCATCTTCCGGATCGATACTCTGCATCCACAAAGTCTGGGAGAAGGCATACGAGCATGTGAGTCAGTCAACACTTACCGAGCTAAAGGCAATGGAGTTTGAAATCTCCCAGGTTGCAGTCCACTTTTCGGACTTTCTGTAGCGCAGGACGTAGGGTGCCTATACTGTAGGTGTTAGGCCGATTCCTGTGTAGACTACTTAAACAAGTTCACCAAAAGCTATATAAACCTACCTACACAACCTACACAGTATATGTCATCTGCTGAGGCTATTTAAATGCTATAGCATATTTTACAGATATCACACAAAGATCAGAGGAGGCATGTACTGTACACAGTAAAAACTAAATGAAAGAAAACATTTTAAGCTCTTTAAATGAGTACATAGTGCACAGACCGAACAGTGAGTTCTGCTTGGATAACCTTTTAGAGAAAGCTCGCTCTTCATTTGCTCTTGCTCTTTTATTCTTTAATCAACTGAAATGCTTTTCATTCAAGTGGCCATTTAATCAAATAAGATTAAAGTGACTTAAACATCAGACTCTACTTGTGCTATGGGTGTCCTGTAACCTGTCAAAAAAACCAAAAGGAGCCCAGAAATTTGAGTAAATTGACTGTGGTCATGACAGTTAGCAAGTACATTATAGTTTTATATTCATTTAGCAGTGTTGGAATATATAAATTCTTAAATGGTAGAAAAATCCTAAGAAATATGAGAAATGTAACAATATTTTGTCAAACGTTATGCCACTTACACCTGCTAGCCAGATATAGTGAGCGTTCAAGTAGAGAACCTCAGATCTATTGCATACAAGGCAAAAAAACATTTCCCATCATGGTGGGCAGGACTTGAACAATAAAATGCATTCAGCTCCTCAGACAAGCTCCACTGGCCTTACAGGCGTACTTTCTCTAAGGCTGCCCTTTGATTATAAATGGTCCATCACGGGGCTGTTAGTTCATTTAGAGGCAATGGTAACTCTGCTACACACACCTTAACCTCGGAGGCAGGACAGGGTCGCTTTTCACAGGGAATGCCAGCATCTGTTCCAGGAAGTGCCCGTCTCGTTCAGGCCTAATTGTCGTTCCTCTATGAGAAGGCTGGTAAGTGAGAGCAGGAGGGGGGCTGTCACGTTCCCGTCACATCCCAATGGTCCGGTAAATAGAGCGTGTGAGTGTGTACCCCCCCACCCCCCACCTCCAGTTACTGACGGACGAATGGCCCCCTCCCCTTCCCTCCTTTCCGTCCTCCCTTTCTCCGGACCCCCCCGCCTCCCACACAATTCCACTCCAGCTTTCTCTCCCCTTATTTATCTCTACTCTGTCATGTTCTTCACACGAGTAGAAAATAATTAATTACTGCACCCAGTGATGATTTATGATATTACTGACATAATTAATGATACACATCAATTTTCCTGCTTAATTGAAGGGGGCTGCAGAGCCTATCCTGGCACCAAGAAAGGCCACTGCCCTCAGAATGTGAAAGCACCGCACCACACTCATGCACCACACCCTCAGGTTACTTCTCTTCCTCTTTTACCACTCTTTCTCCCTCCCTCACCAGCCATCTGATTCATACTCAAGTGCTACAGTGGCTTTGGGGTTTCACCTACCAGGCCCGTTCAGCAGAGAACCTTAATCCTTCTCCATATGCTCTAAATAATCCTTAGGAGCTGGACAGTTGTTCTCACATGTAGATATGCATTCATACATATCTTTGTCTTGTTATGTGTGCATGTGTGCGCGCGTGTAAGTGTGTATGTGTGCGGATTCTATAATAGCCACTATGAGTGTGTGTAGGTATACAGTGATATATGATTCATGAAGATGCGTGTGAGGCATATGTAATTCCAGTTCTACCCTCAGGACTAGAGACAACAAGGTAGTGCATGAATATTTGATTTGCAGGGAGAAAGTATAGGATCTATGCACAGCATTTTAAACAGACAACCTACAATATTCCTCTCAGAAACCTATACACTTATGTATAGCGTCATAAAAATATTTGTTTTTTAATTGTCTGTCTCCAGCATTGACTGTTTTAAAAATGTAATAACAGGACCTTATTATACTGAGGCTGCTGTTTATGTTCAATGGATTTTGTAGCTAAGGTGCGTAATGAAATTGGCTGTTTTAAATTTTGAATTGTAGTATTGCCTGTTACTGTGATTTTTAAGTTTTATACTTATGTTTGATTCAGTCTGGACTTATGCAGGGTTCTTTTGAAAAGCAGTCGCAATGGTTTTAAGCCTTGTTTATGGAAAGGAAATAAAAAAATCTTTCCTGCGTATGTTTTTTCCAATTCATGACAAATACGTGGTCAGCAGCAATCTAAGAAAGTGTAAAAAAAATAAAAAATCTTTAAAGTTTTTGCATATATGTGTGCGAGTGTAAGTTGGAGAGAGTGACGGAGCCCTCTTACCCACCTCGAGTACAGTGAACTCCATTTGAGAGCTTCCCGGTGGCTCCACCAGCCTCCAGCTAAATGTGTGATCAGGTAGTTTGAAAAACTGCCTGACGGTGTCAACACGCAGAATGTGAACAGGGGCTGCTGGGGGAGTTGCGGACTCGGATTAGTCTCCATAGCAACAGCAAAGTATCCCTGTTTGTAGACAGACAAATTCTGCTA
Source organism: Gadopsis marmoratus (assembly GCA_036023855.1). NCBI lineage: Eukaryota > Metazoa > Chordata > Actinopteri > Centrarchiformes > Percichthyidae > Gadopsis > Gadopsis marmoratus. Next base: position 201,224 of record JAVQJF010027613.1, on the reverse strand, counting down.
CATGTGAAAATGATTGGCAGGTCTATTCCTCCACAGCTGACCCATAGAAATTAGCAAGTAAGCGTTATAATACCCAGCTGCATTGATGGGGTCTCCATACTTTTTAAAGTCCTCTTGTAAGTGCTTCTCTTTTGCATTTGCATAAGAAACATGGCATGCTTCTTGGAGGGGCTTTGGGGTTGTTGTGGGGTGCTTTCATATCTTTAGCTTGACGGCTTCTTTGTGATCAAGCGGATTGAGGGGAGGGAGGGTTGCCAGATGAGAATAACTTAATTTCCAAAGCTCCAAGATGAGAGAGTCGAGTTGAGGGTATAAGTTCATGTTGCGGTTTCACTCAGGCAATAGTGAAGGGAAAGAAAATCTACACTGCGTTTCAGTGTGTGTGTGTGTGTGTGTGTGTGTGTGTGTTAGTCAACACATTTACAGTATGTGATAAAGAGACAGGAGACTGTTTTTGCACATGAAAACGTCTAAGTATGCGTGCCAAATGGTTACAATTCTAATTATCAACATCAAAACGCTGCTCATGTTTGGTGAGGCCACATATTTTGTTTTTCAACAATTTAAACACGATTTAAGATGCGATGTGTTCAGGACACTTCAGGCGCAGGGGTGTCCCATCAAATCCTTCTTCGGTATCCAAAACCCTTTGATTAGCTCGGTCACCTGATGATGCCTGTGGAAAGACGGTGTCAGGAAAATGCACCGTTTATAACATGCGGCCATGGAGACAGTGTATGTCACTGTCGGCACTGGCTAAAGTTCACACCTACTACGATACTGAGAAAGGAGAGCATCCGTCTCCCGCAGCCAATATACTCAAAACATACACTCACAGAGAGACAGAATCAGGGAGGGGAAAATGAGATGATATCACCTGATATCAATAGTGACAACTTAGGCATGGTTTTAAATTAGACAAAATGTCTTACATGTGTGAGCAACTACTGGTGTCAGCAAGGGTGTGTATGTCCTTTTTTAAAAAAACAAAAATAAGCAAATATTTCAAAGTATTTTTTGTTTGATAATTTAAGATTCATAAGATCTTAGATTGTTGTTCTATATTAAAGTTTAAAGTCAAATTATCTTAAATTTGTTAATAGTTTCAATTAAAATAAGTTTATAATCAAATCCAGTGTTTTTATCCACACACAGTATGCGAGTAAAATTAAAATGTGAAACATGTAGTGGTCTCTGTGGAAGAAGGTGCACTTCCTGCCAGCTAGTATTGATTGGACATGATTTCAATCAGTGTTGATCCAATCAAAGGGTTATATAATTAACACTAGGGGGCACCAGTGTTCCACACAATGTTGTATTTCTATTGTGGAGCCCACTGGAAAGGAAATTATGCTCTGATAAATGAGTACCTTTGGCACCACAATGCATGTTCACAAGTAAGACGAATTACAAAGTTACCTTACAAATATTTCAATACAATTTGATGCGCCTTTTAGAATAATTCAAAACCACCCTGACATACTACAGAAATGTACATTGGCAGTAAAGCAACTTAATAATTTTCTTTTCACAAGAAATGACTGGCAGAGAAGCTGGGGTCAAGGTAGATAAAGAAACCCTAATGATAACAATCCCCTTTTATAAGTGGTTAATGCAATTCTTATTTCAGCTACAGAGAAATCAAAGTGAACAGTCAACCAATCAAAATTAGCTTTGGCTTGAAATGCTTTCATTTTATGTGGTGATCTAGAAGTTAGACCAAAAATAAGGTTTTGCTTGTTAATCCAATTTTAGGAAACTAAAACATTGAAAAATATATATATATTTTCCATGTGTTTATCCCAAGTGTCAAGTATTAAGTTAATTTTGATTGTAATTTTACTTAGTTATTCTGCTTAACGTACCTCAGTTTTCCCTCCCAAATCATGTTTCAAAGAACTTTATTTTTTCTTAACATGGTGATATTTCATGAGTTTGTAGTAAATGGAAGTACTTAAATTTGTTGGCCTTATTGTGGAATTAATTAACCTTAATTCTCAGGTTTTTCTGATAACTAACAAAACAGATAGTTAATAGTTCTTAGTTTAACAGTTTCATAATTTAAAGTTCTGCAATGGATGGAAAACCTACAGTTCTACCTTGTAGAGTTTGTTTTTGCCATTGTATTAAATAAATTAAATTAACAACATTTATTCTATAATCCTTAATTAGTTATATATTTTCGAATTTATATTTACAACAAAAACAGATGCATAGCTTGAATTTCCATTATTTGTTTGCAGAATAACCAATTTATTTATTTCAACTTCATTTCATTCACCATTTTCTCCCAGGTGATTTGGCATGATAAAAACACAATAATATGATAACACTAGGCTCAAGATTTAAATCTTTCAAGGATGGTTTTAAACTTTTACAAACTGATGAAATTCTAGAATTGCCACAAATTAATGTGAAATAAATACCAGAACATTGTTTTCATAGTAGTCAGTTTTAGACAGCGTTCACATGAGTTTTTATCAACATCATCTCAAAGCGTCATGTCATCTCCGTTTTTACTCCTGGGCATTCTACTGTTTTCTTTAGGAAACATTATTTGGAAAATACCCCCAATACCCCCCTTTTTTATGCTTTAAATCTTCACATCTTTATCTCTCTCTGTGGCACACACAGACACACAGGCACGCATGAACGCGCACACACACACACACACACACACGCACCCATATTCATGCACACACCTTCAGCTCCCTGAGTAATCATTGTTCAGTGGCTCTGGTCAGCATGTTGTCACCTGTATCCCATTAAGAACATTCTCACCTCAGCACACAATCACACACATAACAAATCTCTCTCTCCCTCTTTCTCTCTTTCACACTCACCCACACTCACACACACACGTACCTTATCCTTTTCTTCACTCACTCGTCATCCTCCTTTTTCACTATTTTTACCTCACAATCCCACACCTGGCGAGTTGCCCTTTTTCCGACCTATGGTTTGGAGCTGCCCTTTTCCCTGTGTGTGTGTGTGTGTGTTTTTCCTTTTTGCCTTCTATTGGTCAGATCTCGAATCACCGCTCTACAACACCTTTCTAGGCCATTCTGTATTTTTGCTTTTGATACCATTTTCCTCATTGACAATAAATGGTGGTAGGTCTGTGAGGAGGAGAGTGCAGAACAGACAAGACATCTGCGTGAGTGAGGTTCCCTCAGGGGCTCGGGTCATGGGGCATCATAAGCCACACCCTTAACCGCCTTTACCCACACCCACTGGATTCTGATTGGGTAACAGTGTGAGGCCAGGCCTAAATTGGCTTTCCCTCACTATCACTTGAACAGAGGACTTAGGATAATAGGCCAAGTAAGCAGACAAAATAAGTTATGAAAGTAACATAATTACAAAATCAGTACTGAGGCTGAGCATTCTCGATATCCTCGGATTATCTGACCAAGTGGACAACACTGTATATTACATTTTATCAAATGATATGGTTTTCCAAATGAACATTATTAAACCCATTGAGATGAGATCAGAGGAAATAAAAACTAGCTTACAGCTGGAATTAAACAGGGATTTTATGAGGTGAAGACATACAAATATTTCCTTATTTTTTGTGAAATGGAAAAATAAAATGTCTCTCCTTAGTGTTCTTACTTTAGAGAAAGGCCATATTATGAGTTCAAAAAGGAATAACATCTTACAGTAGTCATTCTGGTACCAATGTTTATTGCTACAATTGTTTATTATATTAATTAGAATAACCGATTCTTGAAAATAGCTAAAGTGGGAAGACGTGATCTGTTGTTTTTTTATATTTGAATTTCTATGCCCTACACTGCTTGCACATAGACTTTTTTCCTCCTTGTGTTTTTTATGGGTGATTGTAAATTGCAGCTCACAAACATATTTCTAGGAAGATTCAATATTGTTGTTTGAATGTGGTTATATTTGTGTATGTGTACACTCTTGGTTATGTATGCATATTAAATTGTGTGTGTGTGTGTGCGCACACTTGCATGCAAACACAGTACTGCATCCACAATGCGGCAGCCCTGCCCATGCCATTGTTGGTTGGGGAGCGGGTACCCTGTCCCCATCATCTGGTTGTGACACCCGCTCCGTGGGATGTGGCAGCTCCCTTAGAAACCGGCAGAGTTCCAATCATCTACATGCCATAACCTTACGGCCGCCTTTGTCCACACCTCCGCCAAGATTCATTTGTGTCGCCCCAGCAGGTCTGACCGCTGAACAATTCCCGGGCGGAGCAGGAGGGAAATACATTTCACTGATTAAAGATATCTGGTGACTGTTCTACATGCTGTCAGCACACTGTTAGTGTTCCCCCACCCCCAACAACCCCTCCTCTCTCCCACGCACCTCATGCATGTCTCTCTCTCCCCCAGTACTCTCTTATTCACCTCTCACCCTATCCCACCCATGCACGCCAAAAAAACCCAACAAAAAGCAACAACTTTGTGCTAGAGAATTAAGAGGACAGTTGATTGAGGCAGCCTGCAGTCTGAGAGGAACAGAGTAAAATGACCACTAATGTTGCGAGAACATGATGTGTATGTGTTATCTGTGTGTGTTTCATCTCGGAGGCTGTGTGGCCTGACCTTGGGGCTTTTTGCAGCATCCTCCTGCTAGCGGCATCCCAGCCAGCTGTAAAATAAAATAGAGGATGGCACGCACGCAGTAAATCAGAAATAGCTGGGCCACTGTGCACTGTGTGTGTTTAAGAGTCCCACACTGCAGTAAAAAAAGTGTTGCTACAGGGGGGTGAGGTAGGGTGAACAGCCCCGTGTAAGAGATATGGGACCCTCTTCTTCACTGTGATGAAATATCAGAATTGACAAATTATAAATTAGTCTTTTCTTTCTTTCGTATCTGTCATACATCCCCCCTCTCATCCCATACTCTACTTCACACAGCACTGCATTAAAGAGGAAAAAGCAGAATGGTGAAATTATTATGAAGCCTTTTTTTTGCATATGTAGCACTTCTCCAGACCAGCAGGGGACAGTGTTACTTGACATGTAAATTGAGATGCTTGAACAAATATGTATGCACAATTAATTAAAGAACAAACATTCTCTTCTTTGTTCTCTTATTTGTTGTTGACTTTGTTCACATACAAGATTTAGCCTATTTCACATTATTAGTTTGACTGAACTGCCCTGCCTACGTTGGCAGAAACACACAAATACAGAGTGGCCCATAACTTCAAATGACTTGATCGCTCCACTTTCTTCACTAGGTACTCCAGTATATGGGTCACATGTTTTGGAAGGTGGAGATGGAGGGGGTGTGGGAATTGGCACATCTTTTTTTGAACATTTCCCCCATCTTTCCATTTCAGGAGTCACCTCCAAACCCTAATTAACAGGGAAAGCCATCAAATCAAACTTTACCAATCCCAAAGGTGCCGTCGGCAAGCAACTGGCGCAGACGTTCCCGATGCCACTCTCTCCTGCCACCTTTTGCTCCTCTGTTAACTCACTCAGAAGTGTGCCAGTGGTTTTGCGTGTGGGTGTGTTGAGAGGAGTACAGGGGACAGAGTTCAGTGGGATGACAAGTGCTGCTACTGTTATGAAGGGCAAAGATCTGGAGACATCAAAGCCTCCACAGGCTAATCATCCATGTGTGCATTTGTCTTTGTGTGTCTGCAGCGGCACGTTTGTGTATTCATGCAAGTCAGTCAGTGTTTGCGGCTGTGAGTTCGAGTGCGCTTGTATGCACGCGCCCACGTCAGAGGCGACAAGCGAGGGTTAGATGTCAGTCGAGGTGAGGGACTGTGGAATATGGAGAGCAGCAGAGTGGTGCTCTGTGTGACACCAGTCCTGTAGACAAGGGTTAAGCAGGGAATAGGGAATAGTCCTGAGGTAATAGCATGGGGGTGGAGGGTTGATGAAGGGTGAACAAAGGTTATGCAGTGTTTCACAGACACGACACCCTGATATGCTTTGTTGGCTCATTTGATAGGAGCATGTGAGTGAAGGAGTGCGCCCTCAAGGGAAATTTAATAGCAGTCAACATCAGCCTTTATGCTATGAAAGTAAAAAATAGGGTAAATATACACGGCTGTGGGAGCAGAATAATTCATCGATATCCTGGCGTAGCTCGGGATGTGTAAGTGTAACTCTCGCTCTCTTAAGCCAACAGGACCTATCTATTCGTAGCCTTTATTTCAGTTATCATTCAGCCTGTGTCTAAATGCGAAAGCCTCGGTGTACACATAGTAAGGGCACTCGTCATTAAACGGGGAGACTCCAGGGCCCCTCCTCATTGTCTCATCCACTCGCCTTTCTTCTGTTAGATTCATATCTGATATTTAGCCGCAGAGCCACATTATGCTCTCTTTCCTCCAAGTCTAGACCGAAACCAAAGGCTGTGTCTACCTCACAGCACAGACCACAGAGGTGACTTATTCCCATGTGCAAAACACTATTCTGAAAACCAGACAGGAGCTGATGGGCTCTGAACTTCAAATTCGGTGTCAGGGGCCCAGTGGCTTCTAGAAAAGGGTAGCAGGCAAACACTTGACCTTCCATTAATTGTCTCCCATGCATAACCACTTGTTAATTACTGGAAGAGCCAAAATGGCTTCCAAAGCTAGTTTGTAAAAGGTCACTTACCACTGGGTAATGAACAGTCTCAGTGGCTCTCAAGTTTGCCGGTCCCTTTGTCTAGTAGGCCGTCACAGGCTAAAGCTGTATGATGTTGACGCTACCTTTAGTAAGAGGAGATGGAGGATGGTACTTTGTCTTTCAAGTTTCTTTGACCATTGTGAGGATCGCCTGCCAGTTAAGGTCAGAGTCACTGGGTTGAATATAAATTCCCTGCAGACAGCCAATTCAACATTCATGCCAAAAACCCTCAGTGTTAAAGTGGAATGAATGTAAGCCTATGGATGCACGAGATGCCAATTAATAACCTTGTGGTTCATAACGTTATGACACACACATACACACACACACACACACACACACACTCCCTCACCTCATTAGCCTCTGTCCCCATTCTTTTTATCTCTTCCACCTAGTCTGCATAAGGAGAATATATACATTCTTTGTAGTGACACTTATCAGGCAGGGTCATCTTTCTTGCCTCTTCCACACAATATAACGATAAGGACTTGTGTTATTTTAAAGAACCTGTTCAAAGAGAGGAGTGATAATACAGTGATAAAGTGATTAAACAGAAAGGGCTTTATATGATGCACATTAACAGTTTTGTCCCTTTTCATGTCTCAGGAATGATTACCATTAAGTATCTCTCCTGCTCTTTATTGCAGCTTATGAAAGCACCAGAACGGCAGCTCAGCAAGTGGGAGGGAACTTTCTAGGCTTCTTTATGTATTTCAGATTATTTTTAAATGTTTCCCCAGCGGTGTTTTTCAGTCAGACACTTTGTTTTGCATCTGGATGGAACTTTTTTGTCCTTACATTGTTGTGGGTCTAATAGTCACACGAGTATTACGCAGTAATATTAAAATTGAAATTACAGTATGAACCCCAGCACAAAGGTCTGAACCCATATTGTGCTAACTCTCCACCCGATCCATCACATACCTGTCTTGGCTTTGTGTCGGGGGTTATACGCCGATGCCTTGCATCACCACACATTTGAGTGTTGGTTAGGAAAATGTGCTGGCTTCAACCTTGCAGGGGTCTGTAACCTTTTAGAGGGGTAAACATCAGAGGTATGCAATCCCGGCTGATTTTTAGTGTTATATTCTCACCTCTTTCATTCTCCTCCTCTTTTTCCTCTCTCCTTCTTTACCCCTTTTTTAATAGCTCCTGGTATTGTCTTGGTCCTTGCTGACAACAAAGGGGATAAATGCAATGCCTACTGTAAGTCCCTGTGGTTAGGCCTTGGACATGACACGTGTCAGCCTATGATAAATTGGCTGTGTGTCTGTTCAATTTCAAATGCAAAGCTCTAGAGAGAGAGAGCAAGAGAGAGAGAGAGTGCAGAAGAAAGAGAAAAGAACACGATAGAGAATAGGGTGATAGAGAGAGAGTGAGTGCGGGAGAGAGATCCCGGCATATTTCTGGCACAGGGAGAGGAGGATGCCTCAGATGCTGGATGTTAGTGTGTGGGGTACAGATAAGACATTGCACAAGTTTGAGAGTGGGATGCCCACGTCCTGGGGTTTGGGAGGTGAAATCTTGGCAGCAGGACAGGTGCTAGACAGTGGAGGAGGAGGAGGAGGTGGAGGAGGGGGGGAGATAAAGACAGACAAGGCATGAAAGATGAGAGAGCTCTTTTCACAATGCTGATGAATCACTTTTTGCTGACGTATCCACAAGCAGCACTAACAAATTTGCATCACCCAAACTCTGCCCATTTCGCCTCTATACATGCAGGGCTAATTGTTTGTTTTTTTTAATTTCTGCCCTTTACTTTTGTCTTTTGCGGAGTGATGAAGCACATACGGTAATCTGTGTGGGACACAATGATTTGAAAGTGAAAAAACAAATTGTAAAAAAAACAGAAAACAACCAGAAGTATGCGGTGCTTCCAGGAGATGCCTGGCTAATAATCTGCCTGTGCTAATCAGTGCAGCTGGGCCGGGAGAGTTGGCGTTCTGACACCAGGCAGCCACGCAGAGCGATGGGGAAGAGGCAAGGATGCGAGCCAAATCCAGCTTGTATCTCCCAAGCGGAGCTTCACAGGAGGGGGGTGGGGGTGCTGAGAGAGGAGAATGCGGCTTCTATACCTTGGGATGCCTGCCTGCTTGCCTGCTTGATGCCTCCATGGGAAAGCAGGAAAGGATGGCACTTTTCCTTAACAATTGGCCTGCGAGGTGACAAAGCCGATATTATGGTAATGTCAATCTTATCACAGAGAGAGATATGTCCTGGAAATCCTTGGCAGAGGAGTGGCCTCGCAAATATCTCAGGGTCTCCCAGTGTTGTGCCCCCCTCCTGTGGCCCCCCTTCCCACGGGCCCTCTCACTTTAAAGACGATCTCATTCTCTGAATAGGATGGCACATTTCTCCCGTTGCAGCAGTGGATTTCGAAGGGTGTGATGCATTGCGAAAATAGCATGATTTTTTTTTTTTATTAGCACAATGAGTTGACTTCTCTCTGTGGTTAAGGCAACCTGGCAACTTGGCACCGTTCTCTGTGCAGTCCTTTATGACTACCCCCTTGAAACATCTCATTATAGTCGTTTCTCTGTTTCTTTCCCTCGCTCCCATTCTCCCTGCAACCTCGATGCTCCATAATATGTAGCATGAGACTCCACGCCCGTACATGTTGTTTTGACCTTTAAATGTCATTTGCAGGTGTGTTGAGGCGGCTCGCCGCTAATGCTCAAATTTGATAAGAAGTTTATCTATCCCAGAATTCGAGATGCGAGAAGGAACACTGGTGGGTCTGCTGACATCCCCCCTAAACCCACCCAACAGGAAAGCCCGAAAAAATCTTAATATCATAAACGTCTGCCTACCAAACAAAGGCAGAGAGAAGGGGAATGGGACAACAGGGGAACTGAAATAAAGGTCCAATGCATCCACGACCCTGACTGTGCTGAGCCAGGAACAGTTTTTTCCCTGTGATCTATCCACAGCTGAACTCTCTGACACCTCATCTGCTGTGCTGACTAGACGTCGCCGTGCCTTAATTGAAGTGGGTTTGTCTCATCCCTGCTCTCCCATGATCCTCTTCTCTATGGGTCAGTGAGAGGTGGGGGGAACCCCCTTGAGTACACGGCATTGGTGGGATTGCTATTTGCCTCCTACCGCACCACTGAGAGGATGTTAGATTGAAGTTATTTTATGCTTGGCTTAACTCTCTCTTCCACTCTTCTGCATCGTATCTTCTGCTCTCTTCTCTTCCTCACTTTTTTTTCCCCCCTTTACCCTAGCGCTCCCCCGATCCCACCATTCTAAAACCTCTCATGCAGCAAGAAGGGAGGAAGGCATCCGTTACAATGTGAAACTACTGTGATTTTATGGAGGTCCTGCAGTTGAATAGGTATACTTTTCCCAGTGGAGATCAATTCTGTTTGAAATGGCTCTCATCATTTTTTTTTTCTCAAAATGCATTGACTGTGTTTTCAGAATGGAGAAGGATCTGAGGGTGTGAAGAAGTGCCTTCTTTTGCATACTTGGTTAAGAATAGCTTCAGGAAAGTCACTAATACACCACAGTGACCTCCTGCCAACAGCCAGTGGTATAGTTTGGTGACAAAATCGTGGCATCTATAACCTTGTGGGATTGATTTTCTCCAGTTATTTGTTACATTCAGACATAGTTTCGGTTACTTTCACACTAAGAAACAGTGTTAGTCGTCAACACTATAAAATAAGCAACAGCACATTGTGCGTTGCTTGTGTGAGTGTGTGTGTGTGTGTGTGTGTGTGTGTGGACGTCTGCGTGTGGTATCCTGTGTGAGTGCGTGGCCTGTGTGTGTGTGTGTTCTGGAGTCAAGCCTGTTTGTAGCTCTAAGTGTTGTGCGCATTAGGGTGATGAGGGTAATGATGTGCGAGGCAGTTGTGTTTTGTGCCAGGGCGACCCTGCGGCTCACACCCCATTCCCAGCCCAATGTGTTTCTGATTCTCTCCATCCCTCATCACCAGTCAGCTTCTCCTGACAGCAACCACGTACATATGAACTTAGCCCACATGCACGTGCACATACACCCGGGCACATACATACCATATCTACGCTTGCATTCATACAGTAAACACAGAAAATGCACATACACCACACCTCACAGACGGTCACGTCTAAGTGCACATATTTACAGCCACATCAAGATATGCATACACACACTAGACTATTTTTTTTTTGCTACACAATGGAATGAGCACTCCACCCAGCTACCTCTTCTATTTTTTCTCACATGCAAGCATAAAGCAATATTCAACCTCATTCCAAGGGTGAAATGGTAAGGTCATTGCATAAGTAGCAGTCAGCCTTGATTCACCATTTCGAGATGCAAACATGTGGGTAGACTCACATTCACCCACATAGACGTCCTCCCAGAAACCTGTCAGAAACATGCCTCTGCATATTGATTTCTCTGTTGTCAATGCGATTGGAAAGATGTCTGACATTCCCTGTATTTCCCACCTACCGCTGTGGGGGCCTGGCTGGGACACAAAGGCAAATATATGACAAAACCTTCTTCAGCACTGCTTACCTTTGTGGTTCACTGCTGTAATTGGCCTAGGGTGAACGTACCCGCTCGACACTGGCAGTAATGTATTTGAGAAGATATTGAAAAAGCTGATGAGGGAGACACAAGATGTGTTGTAGAATACAAAAGTTAATAATGGTGGGGATTTTGACGAATGGTTCTCTAAATGCATCCTGATATCGGTCTAAATTGCATTCTTTTGCTCACAGTTTTTTGTGTTTTTAATTTATACATTCCCTCATTGACTATGCAAGGTGCTTGTGCCATAGAAAGGAACAGTTCACTTTGTGTGGAGGGTAATGCATGCAGAAGAGGTACTGTTGTGCTATGTATATATAAATGTTCATGGAGATAGTGCAGACAACACCACGGAACATTCCAATACTGTCATCACACAGGCACACGCTGAATGTGTCTAAAAGAGTCATGGACTCAACACTCGTGCAATGTGCTTTTGAGTACATACATATCATTTTATTGCTGCATATATCACCCCCACACTGAGACATCTGAAAAGAGAGCTTGATCTATACCAAAACATTAATCATCATTCATTGTATGTTAATAAATTCAGAATTTCTCCATTTACCATGCGGACGTCCACGCGTGCTGGAAATGCAACCTTTCCAGAGCTCATAAATCACACGCACTGAGTCATCTGACAAAGTACCCCAAACACAGGCTGAGGCGCTGCGATCCCTAGGGCACAAACACACGCCATCTAATGTGGCGGAATCAGAGTGGGGACCAGAGCTTTGTGACGGCGCTTGCCGATGCTCTGTTGCTGACCCAACTCCTACCAACATCGAGCGTTCGCCGCAACCTGGGAAATAACAGGCAGAATCACAGGGGCTTTCAGGATGCCCCTCTCTGTCTCTGTCTCTCTTTTGCTAGTTTGCTCTGTCTTTTCCCCCCATTGCCTCTAGGGGTTGAGGCCATGTGCAAACAACAACACTTACACCCAGAGGGTTGGTTGATGTTGCGTACAGTGGGGACCACCTGTCTTTGCCTTATTAGACAGATTTCTCCATTGGAACTTTAAAAAGAGAGGGACTGTGAATAATGTTACTTGCAGCACTCACTTCAGTTGCCTGGCTGTGTGAAAATATGGAGTATTGGTGCCTTTTTAGAAGCCCTCAACCAAAAACAAAAGGAAGTCGAACAAAAACCATTTGGCAAGGACTGTTGGAGAGGTAGCAGCTATCACCAGAGCAGCAGTGTTAACTTTGTCGGACTTTATTTATAGTAGCTGATTGTCGAGCACAGCAGAACTGTATTTGTTAACCACAATCCTGCATTTATGTACTCTAGTCAAAGTATTTTAGATGGTTTTGTTCAGTCTGTACATTGCTCTCTTCCATTCGACACAAATTGCTCTAATCTGGCGGTTCAGAGAGATTACCAAAGCAAGACGGAAATCTGAGCAGATACAATAGCTTCTCCTCTCTATACCACAGCATAGATGATGAGAAACATATTCATCTGCTACCAACTTCAGAAGCCCCAGTAATAATGGGTGCTATTCAGGTGTAAGGCTGTTATTTGTGCACCTACATGACAGATAAAATTATTTTTAGCCTGCGGGGAAAGGATCTGTATTGTGTTTCCCTTTACACAGAATAATCATGTCTCTTTACCTTTTAGCAAAGTGGCCACATGATCTCTGTTCTCTATACACATTGCGTTGTGCTTCAGATTAAAAGATTAAAGGCTTTGTGGCGAGGGAAAAGACACAAACAGCAGCCCAATGGAAACCATGATACTGTCAAAAAGGGTTTGAGTCGGTGCTACAGCTGTGTTGTATACATTATGGAGGAGACCCTCTGTAGTGCGATTAGGAAGATAATGTCATCACATGTTAATGGCCGCAGTGTTTGCAGCGTGCAAAATGAGTGCCCTCTGATATGCAAATCACTTCTGCTGAGAGTATAGAATTGTCTGTATGTATGGGAATCCAGTGAAAACAGAGACGCTAGTATGTGCAGTATAGAACAGACAACATTATTTATCCCCTTTTCTCTCATTTTCCTCCTTTTTACCCCCCTTTGGGTCTCTGGATCCTATCCCATCCCTCCTCAGTTGCCTGGGCCCGTCCCTGGCTCCCGGGAGACTGGAGGACGAGTGGTTATTTCTGACTCTGGAAGATGGTCGTGACTAATTGATTCGACATCTGATGGAACGTGTGTAACGTCTTTTTTCCGCCGCTGCTGTAGCCTTGCCACTTGCTCAGCAGCTGAGCAGCAACCATTAATGTATTGTGCATATATTTATGTACAGTACGGCTGTGTTTGATATGAGGAATGCGTTTATGTCAGCACTGTCTGTGTTCCTCTGTAAATCCCACATAGTGTTGTCCCTGGTAATCTAAATTATTACTGGACTGTTTGATGTTGTCCTTAGAGAAAAGAAATTCTGTATACCAGTGCATTCCCATTGGTCTCATAACAATGGATTATATGGCTAACACTCAAAATACTCCCACCTATGTATCTGTTAGATCACTTTGTTTGTATGTTTTTGAGATGTTGCACCACATAAACACAATTGATCCCAGAGGTGCTTTACTGTTGAAATGCATCTAATTCACTTATTGAAGTTTTCTCTTTCTCTCCGTCTCTCCTTCTCCCACTGTCTTTCCCTCCTCTGGTCCTCTATCTTTGTCTTTGTGGTCTGGTTTTGGGTAGAGTCCAGAGACCTAATGAGGCGGTTCTGATGGGCCCACAGGTCTTGAAGCTGCAGCAGGCCGCTGTTGATGCCCACTCCAAAGTACCTAATTGATCTAATCATTTAGCCGATTTGTCAAAGTAACAAAGCACACGGGATGAACAATGACAAGTGTTTAGTGGCTGCAGGCTGGTTTCCTGCCTCTAGCTACAATAGGCTGGAGGTAGGTAGGGCTGTGCGTGTGTGTGATTGTGTGTGCATAAATGTCACCCAACTCCCTGGTGTGTCGGTCTGCTAAAATGCCTTACTTTAGTAAAAAGTTTTTGCCTGTCTCAGTTTTCTTTGCTCATCCAAAGTTTCTGTTTACGAGATACATCTTTGATGAAATCTTGATACCTCGAGTATAAAGTATTCAGGCTCACGATGAGTGGATAATGTTTGCATGTAATTTTAATGAACGGCGTAAAGTATATTTGAAAGAAGTTCCCTTCATTTACATCTTTAAAGGTCTACAAAGCAAGGTGCAGTGGAAGTTCCTTTATGAGGAAGACACATTCAGTATATCGTCTTGATGTGGAGAAGGCCACTAGGGAATGATCAAGTGTGCATCCCATCGACCCGCATCCTCTTCCCCATTACCCTGACATTTCATCCTTACATTTAATTCCAGGCCTTTCTAAAGAGCAGGTAATAGTGCAGAGGGGTACAGGGACCCAGAATTAAGCAGTTTTACACCGAAGGGTAATTTGGTGTGATAAATGTGCCGTCGCTGGTAACTAATAATACATATTTTAAGTAGCAGCAACGCGGCTCCGCGGCCCAGTAAAGGTAGCATCATTATTAATGTGGGAGTCGCTGCGTGTTTTAGTCAGGGTTACGGCACCAAGGTCAGAGCTACGTTTCACTGAATTAAAAGCCATTTTGAGCTATGGCACTCCTAATCAACTCGGACCTAAAGGTGCATAGCTCAGTTATAATGAGGCACCAATGAATTTAAATAAACAGCAAGATCTAGTGATTTATAAAGGCAATGTGCTATCCTTATAGCTCGTTAGCCATGACGGATACTCTTTATTCTCTGGGCCTCTTTACCCACAGGACCCTGAGCTTTTAACCAAGTAATGTCTGCCTCCATTGTCAGCGGATACGCATTCGGAGCAGGACACTTATCCCCGTCATTATGAAAAGTGGAGACACAATACAAGAGTAATGGTAATGTATGCCGTCCAAATAGGTGATTTTTCTCCTCCCATCCCTCCGCTTTGCGCCGATGTAAAAACTACCTCAGAGTTTTAGGCCCATGAATTCATCATCATATTTTCACAAAGGGGTTTTCATATATCCTGAAAGGAAGCGTAATCCTTGATAGCGGAAATGTTTTGCATTTAAAGGGGTACTTTTGGTCTGGGGATTGATGGTGATGTTTGGGGGGGCTGTAGAGAAAGGAAAGTTCTAGTTTTTAGAGTGATCACTTATATGAATTATAATATTTTTATGAGTGAAAAGAGTCAGTGGCTTATTTCAACTACTTTACTTTGAAATAATAGAAACTTCCACAGTCAATGTGCCACTATTAATATGCTGATTAGGAACTTTCTAGAATAATGATGTTTGATGCTCAGACGCACCATCTCCCCACATTTTAGGAATTAATTCTTAAGCAGTCCCCTGTCTGTTAGCAAGGGTAACTTTTTCCCTTTTATTCTTTTTCTTTTGCAATATTGATTTGGCCTATTGCAATTACAGGTATTACTCGTGGTTTTGCATTTCTTAATCTAATGACCCTGGGAGGGTAGTTAGTTCGGGGGCCAGACGGGGCAGTGAGGCGTGCACATGTAGCCGCCTCTGGCCGCCCCCCTGCCGCTCCTGTTGGGCATGCCAGGGCATTAGCCACTTCATCAGGTTCTTTGTTGCCCGCTTCTCTTTTGTGTTGCCCTTGAAGGACGTTGCAAGCAAAGCCATGGCTACAGCCTCTTCTTTACATCTTGATACATCTTATTCAGGGGAATTTTTGTGAAATCATTGGCTTGGGACGGGCTTTTTCTATTTTTTTTCTTAAGCTCCGGATTCAGGATGTTTCACCTCTCATTGATTCCAGCTCAAGCAACTCATGTTAAGAATGTTTTTTTTTTTTATCACTGCATATTTTATGGCATTTATTTAATTAAAGAGAGACATCCTTTTTAAAGATTATTTTAAGTATGAGAACCACTACAAGGTAAACACTGATATTCTACCACTGAGAGAGTAACCGGTTCAGCTGTGCATGAGCAGGTACCATATCCTGATGTGTACTACACTTTTGGCAGTACCTGAGGCCATTCTGAATTTAAATTGACATCAAATATTTTCTTTTTCCAAAGGACAAAAGTGTTGACTCACCTCCAAAATACACTTGTTTGATTTCCCATGTGAACATAGTACACAGTGACACCCAGAGCTTTCGCCATTCAGAAACTCACTCACTCAGCCTCTCACTGTGCTCCGCATTTCAGAGTAATTTTCACTCCTGACACCACGACTCTGCCTACCTGCCAATTTCTGTCTCGCTACCTGAATGGGTGATTTGTAAAGCCATGTTCACCTCAACACTCAGAAGATTTACTCAGGAGTGAGCTTGCCAGGTGTTTGAGCCGTCGGTTCGCTCTACGTTCGCAAACTTGCTGAAGGGAAAGTAATAGCCATACTCAGCGGGCTGACTCAGCCAAATGAGTTGCTGCTGGAGTAATAGTGAATATATATGGCTACTGGTTACTATTGATTTGTGACTTTCAACAACAAAAGGCGCTATTATTTCACAAGACCATTTTATGTTTGTGGGAAGCTGGTTTCCTGTACTGACTGTCTTTAAATGTCACATGACAGGCTGAAAAGGAATCTGTGTGATCTAAACATATACCCATTCCTTTAAATACACATTTATATGCTGCTGTCTCCTAAACTTGTGTTTTTTCGATTTGGCTACACATCTTCCAGCTTTTTCTTTTCCCGGTTACCCTCCCTCCCTCCTCTCACCATGGTTTATAAACAAGCTGTAGTTGTTTTTTGGGGCTGGAGGTCGTTGATTTGTCTGCCTCTCCCCTTGGGTCATTGAGGTCACCATGGCCCCGGAAGCATCAAGCTTCGAAAATGAGAAGCCCCGCTCGGCTCTCCTGCTGGCGACTGGGAGCACCCCTTGCCCGCGCCCGCCTTGATGATTAATGCCACCCCCGTCCAGCCACAAACCTTTCTGCCTCAGATAATGCCAGGCAGCAAGCACGGCTGACACTTTTAATGTATAATTAAGTAGAAAAAGTCAGCACTGGCTATGCAAATTTTTTAAAATGATAAATGACGCTGTATAGCAGCAGGGATTGATTTGGTGTAAATGAAACTAATTAAGGAAATGTCAAACATAATTAATAAAACAGGTTTAAGCTGCAAAACATTGTCAATTGAATGAATGAGGAGGCATTGGCTCCCATTGTTCAGGCTTTATTTAGGTCTTGTGTTTAGCTTGTTCCCTGCTCCAGAATGCTCTCTCCCCTCCTCACTCCCTCCACCACCAATTCCCTGAGAGGGGGAAAATAAATTTGCTTGTCTCTCCGCTGACTGTAGAAATTAATTGCTGAAATCTTGTCCCATCCAAGTGTTACATTCACACGCAGGACATTAACATAACTAATTTGAAAGAGCTCAAATGACTGCATAATGGAGCTCCGTCACCATGCATGACAGTCGCTGGTCATACCAAATTAGCTTGGTTTTATAATTGAAAATTTCCCCCCCTTTTCTAATTTTTACACCAAATCCCTCCTTTTTCTTCATCTACTTTTTCTCCTCTTCCTTGCTCCTCTTCCTTCCATGGTATCGTTCCTTTCCGTTCTGTTTTCTTGATAAGAACAAAGGTTTTATAATTTACAAAAAGAGTGCTTGACCTATAATTAGAGGAGGGAGGGGAGAGGAAGGGGAGTGCCAAGTGGTGGCAGCAGAGTCAGATCCTTAGTCCTGGTAATGATGCTGGAGACCTTGTGGGCCCCGGGGAGGCAGAAGAATAATGGGATGGGCTATTTTTATGGGGGAGCAAAGCAATGGGCCACCAGCCGCTGGGATGCTGGTGCCTGGGTATGGTGCAGAGCAGCAGGGGCTAGCAGGGGGCTAGTGGGGGGCAAAGGAGGGTGAACACTCAAACTGCCGCACTGCCAAGCTCTCAGTCCTGCCCATCAGTTCTGTGCGTCAGCCTGATGCACCACTGTCGGCCTCTGTGCCCCCACACCAGCCGCTGCCCTTGCCGCGGAGCGAGAGAGAGAACTGGGTAGGTGGGTGGATGAGTGGGTTGGAGAGGGGTAGAAACATCTGCCACTCTGAGGATAACAGAGGACTCAAAGATACAAAGTTAGTGCGGTATCATAGTGGAGTGATGTGTCTGGATACTCTGATAAACACACGTTAATGGTCACAAGTATGACCTGGATCAAACAACACTTGCAAAGTTTTTCTTAGCCTTTGTTACAACCCGATTGGATAAAACAATTTGCATGTGTCAGGATGGTGACCATCTACTGTAAAGTCTGCAGCAGTCAACTATAGTTCTATATCCCACCAATTTTGCACTTTTTTGTAACGTAAACCCAAGCCTGGTGCCGAACACACATGCCGTTAATAGTGTGCCTGTGTGCGGAGTATTGCAGCAGACATACGGCTGCCAATATTGTTGTGTTTTGGTCCTACACACTCCTAAGCACCGCTATTTATCATACTCCCACGTAACAATTCTCAGGAGTTAAAGGAGCAAAAGAGAAATAAAACAAGAAAACAAAAAGTACAAAAAGAACAAAAGCAAACGCCAAAAAATACAAAACAAGGAAATAAAACAGTCACAGTCTTTATTCCCATTGCATTTTCATTCTCATCTTTATTTCATTATTCCAGTGAGGATTCTCATGCTTGTAAAAGTAAACTTAAATCCTGGACTCATGTACTGTTTCTGTATTCTTTATGCATGGCAGAAACAAAGCAACCATAGCCCCACAGTCATCCACTGAGCTACGATCACTTTTGCAGCAATGCTCTGTGTTCTGCTGATGGATTTAAGGATTTCTGTGTTTAAACGCATGGCCCCTTTTAATGGATATCCTTTTATTAAAGTATTTCTTGTTGTTCCTGTGACCAGAGAAACTGTACGTACAGTGGTAATTAGCAGTACTTCAAAATGAGTGTGGTCGGTCCAGTGAGCTGTGCGTTCTTCGCTCGAGGAGATATTTTCACGTGATTGCATTGTGTGCATTTCACCAGGAGCACTTAAGAGCTTAGAACACATCAGCGTACTGGAAGGGGTGTTTCTTTCTGGTGACAAGGCTGGAGCTGGACGTACGGTCTCCTGTGTTTATCGCTCCTATAGTAAAGAAAGTCAAAACTGACTACATTGTATTGCACACACAGTAGTTCCTGCATGCTTTGCTACAATGTACAGATCCAAAATAGTGTTAAAACAGTTAAAAGCTACAGTACCGCATCTGTAAACACACATATACAATTACATAATTGGTGACCCACACACGATAATTAGCTCCATTGCCTGTGTCTTAATTGCACAGTATTACTGATGTAAATCCATCCCTTGTGTAACATATTCACACTGGAAAAGTTGGCACGAATAAAATTGCTTGATTTTGAGTGTGGTGTTGAGGGACACTATTGTCTGAAGTCGCAACAGGTGATGATAATGGCGGCACTCACAGCTGGAATAAAGTGACAGTGGTGTGGCGCTGGCATCCTACAAAAGCTGTTATATGAAATATGAATTTTGCTCAAGTTTGCAAGGTTTTTTTGTACCTATAAAGAACTTCAATATCTTGTATATTTACTGCCAATAGCGGGAACTGCCAGCATTAGAGGCTAGTATATAATTTATAGTATGAGCATGTATGGAACGTCTCAATAAGTGTTGCATTCTCGTTCCTGTGCAACAGCAACATTTAGTACAAGTCCCTCGAAACATGCAGTGCTTCTCATAAAAATCAATGACCTGTTTTGCACATTTTCCCCCAAAGTTTCCAAGTGGTATTTCACCTTTCATGTTATTTCCTTTCACACATTTTGCTACAACTCTTTCATACAACCCAACCCGTAAAATGCCATGGGTCACGAGTCAAACATATGCAGCACGTATTTCAATTTATTACTCCACATTTGCCTGATAATTTTTCTCTTTTGACAAGCTTAGGTAAATCATATAGCCTACTCTATAATGTATGAGGACTAGGCTGGCTTGATGAGTAAAGTCCGTTGCTATTGGCTGTTACCCCTGTGGTGTTTGAGTTCCCATAAGACCAATAAGGCTTGTCTGTGCTCCAGCATGACTGGAATCACTGCAGGAACGGGTAGAGTTCCAGGTATTTATAGAAACCATATGCAAATGGATCAGTGCCATGTTGGATTTTTAGAGCAGAGAGGTGACAGTTAAATACATGTACATAGAAGGAGAAATATATAGGCTTCTCCCTCTCTTTGAGACATGTCTAATCAGTTAGGATGGCCTCCTCTCCTCATTTCATTTGAATATATTCAGCTTGGACTCAGACTAAGGAAGTGTCTCTCCCCTCCCGTGTATATTATTCCTTTCCGCTGAAGGCTCATTATTTTACAGCAGGGTGTGTGAGAGGTGGCCCCAGTCTCTGAACTCTCTGTCGAGGCTGTATTAATCAAACTTCACCCAGCGGGGAGAGGTCCACCCACTGACACGGCACTGCTCACTCTACAGTTGAGGACAAAAGGAAAAACAACCTAAGCTGTTACTGTGAAACATGTACAGCTTTTGAAGATCACCACTTTTAATTGTTTTTGCAACAATAACCCCACGCCTTTTTAAAGATTGTCTCAAAAGTAGTCCATTGCAGTCACCGTGTCTTTATGCTTAACATTGTCCTCCTGTTCCTTTTCTCCACAGTGGACAACAAGATCTTTGCATGGGGAAATGGCACCAGTGGACAGTAAGTGGATTTCAGAAGTAAAAAGATCTAAATGAGCATGTGAACAGTTATCATTCCCTCCATTTTTTGGTATTACGGTGCAGTTCATACTTTCATTACTCTCGCTTTGATGGCGTGTCAAAGGATAAGAAGGTGTAGTGATACTTTATGGGACTCCTCAGGTGTCCATAAAAGTCAACTACCCTTGGTTAGTTTTGTTTGGCCCAGTGGTCATTCAAATTCCTTATTGTCTTCTGACAATACAGCGATGTATTAAACTGCAGAAAGACACTGACAGACAAACAAACAAACAAACAGACAGACAGACATAGTTATACACAAACAAACATAAGTTCTTCTCCTGATGGGCCTCCTTGTTAAAACTTCTCCAGCCAGGAGCCAGTCTGGCTGTAATGACATCTAAGGGCCTGGGGGCTGCAGTGATTCAGTGGCAGCAGCACAGCAGACCTCAGAGAAATACATAAAAGAAACAAAGGCATCACTTCCTCTCTCTCATCATCTCCCATTGTCCCTTATTCTCCTTCTCTTGCTCTCCATCTCTCCGTCTGCCTCGTTCTCTCCCTTTCTCTTCTCTCATGATGCTTTGAACCCTCTAAGCAGGTCGAGGCTCTCCAGTGGGGAGCTTATAGTTGGAGTAGCCTATAGTTGGAGCTGCGCAACACCCACTTGCAGAGCAAAGAGTGAGCATCTCCGTTACGCAACTGGCACTCTGATCTGAAAACTCCTCAGCTCTCCTGTGCATCTCACTGGAGGCGAGAAGAGGAGAAGAGTACGAGGGAGCTGTGTAAATTTAAACTGGCAAACTTTCTGATGGAAATAGCAGTGACCCCAGAGTGGTCTTGTCTTGAGTTGAAGCATTGTTGTAATCAATACAGGCTCTCGTGGGGATGGCGGGCGAGGACCTTTCGTTCCCCGTTTGTGGAAATAATGGAGAAGACTGTTTGTTATTTTTCCCAGACATGCCGCAAACTAGCAGATATGGCCGGGGCATTGCAGGTTATGACGCTGGCTCAGGGAAACAAATACAAAGAGGAGCATTTTATCAAGAAGCAAACAGCAGAGCTCTGTTTGAAGCTGCTGGGAGCTCACAGGTCACAGGGGTGCTGGGGCTGCGTTTGACCAGCTCATCTTGAAAAGGGGTCTTGGATGTTCATTGTTCACTCACACTAGGGACGTGGAGACAGAGAGACAACTCTCAGCCAAGGCCTATGTAAAGTCATTTGTACAGCTACACAATTGAGTTAGGTTCAGTTATTATTTCTTCCCTAGGAAAGTAAACTTGACCTCACAGAAATATGTCTGTTAGACACACTCTCTATATGACTCTAGTCTGTATAGAGGAAACATATTAGAAAGACAGCACCACAGTGTTGCTGCTGGGGTGGATACTAAAGAATGATATCTACCAAGATCTCATCTTATTCTGTTCTTGTTAAAATGACTTGTTAGTTTGTTAATCACACAAAAATGATTACATCAATGTTTCATTTTGCTTCATGTTTTAAACAAAATCATTAACAATTGTGAATTATCACCAAGTTCTAGTAAAAAAAACCTTGGTACATCCTTGACATGATAGAGAAGAAAACGTCAAACTGTATTTTCTGTCTGCTTTTTCTAGGCTTGGTGACGGAGAGAGGGCAGTAAAGGACCAGCCCGTCGAGGTCAAGTTGCCACAGGAAGTGAACATTAAAGGAAGTGACGTGGACGTTGATGTCGTCAATATAGTTGGCGTTGCCTGTGGAAGCAGACACTCCTTCATATGGACAGAGACTGGGCAGGCCTACAGTTTCGGGAACAACTTTTACGCCCAGCTAGGCTATGACTTCCAGAGAGCTGACTTCAAAGAGCACCAGGTATGAGGATACTAGTGTGTTTACAGTGGTGACCATGTCAAAACTAAATACATGATTAATTAAGTACCTTCTGAATATCTGAAATGCTTTGAGTTTAGGTTAACATTCTTCATATTCAGTATAAGCATGCCCAAACAACACAAAAGTAAAAAAAAACAAAAAACTACAGATATCACATTAAAACCAATGTGATTTTCTAATGTCCCCTTAAAACATCTACATAATCTCTACAGGATATTATCATTACATTTTAATTCACTGTTGCCTCAGAGAGCGTGTGGGGCCGATGGAGGCAGGCCTGTGTGATGGATACCTCAAGGGCTTGGATGGCTCTTGGCTTGTTGTCTCTCTCTATCTCTGTGCTTACATGACTTACAATACAGTAGCATGCTGCTGAACCTTAGAAATCCTGAATGAAGTGCTATGGAATTGAAATGGGCTCTCTTCTGAAGTGTTCCACTTGCATTGGAGCTTAATTTTGCCTTCTCATATCATTTGATTCAGTCCCTCAGTCGCTTGCTGCAGCCCATTGCTCCCTCTTCCCTCCCATGCAAAATAAGCCCATTTACCGCAATGTGACAGTGTCTAGGTGATGTCTATGTGCTCCTGTGTGCATGTGTACTGGATATATTATATTTCTATCAAATGTTCCCAGTCTCTTGCAGTTACATTAGTGCATTGTTGCACATTAAGTCTTTCAATTTTTTACATCCACATATTGTAATGGAAGGATTAAACGCTGTGCGGCAGAGTATTTCACTCCACTCTCTCTCACTCTGCCCAAATATTGTTACCTGTTTTCATGTGTTTCCGTTTCTCCTGTACTGAAGTCAGTATAGAGAAGCTTACTGTCAAAGTCTTTTTTTAAACTGCTACTTATCTGCTTAGTCAGTCAATATGTGATTAGTCTAATTTGCTTTTGTATTAAATTTCCTTAAAATCTTTGCAGAACAGGCGGTTAACTCCAACAGCGATTTTTGCCTCACTACCACAATCAAGTGTTCAGTTGTTGTTTTTTTATAATCAGGATACTGTTTTCTTGTTATGTTATCTGTTGTTCCTCTGGCCTTGTCGCAGCAGTAACATAAGACAAATTCCCAGAAGAGAGGCCTTAGCACTCATATGAGACTGGCCTCATACTGGGTGGGGGTGGGGGTTCAGTGTGTGTGTGTGTGCGTGTGTGTGTGCGTGGGCGGCGGGGGGGCAGAAAGTACCCAGCCACCTGGCAGCAGCATGGAGGCCCAGGGGCCAAAGCTCTCACCTCGCCTCCCTGATAAAGGCCTCTGGGATCTGCATGACTGCACCCAGCCCTCACCTCTTACGGCTACTGAAGTTGGGAAATGCAGCAGTGGTGGCAGAGAATGAGACCTGGTGGTATGTGTATCCCAAAGCCACCCTTTCCCCTCATTCTAGCCATATCAGTGGCCTCTGATTGCCCCAAACCTGGCCCTCTCTCTTGTATACCACCAAGCTCCGTCTTCTTTCATCCCTATTGCCTCCCTGTGTGCATTTATTCAGTAGGTCCAGAAAAGCTACTCCACCTCCAGTTATCCCCCTGACTCCGTACTATACGATACTGGCTATTGTTGTAAATAATCCGTAGGTTGGAACTGCCAGCTTCACCCCTAAGGCTCCGTTTCTCTTTACTGTTTGAAATGGAGTGGTAGCAGGCCGCTGAGATCTGAGAAACACTATATTCTGTTCTTTATTGGCCCGGTGATAAGGTGTTGGGATTCTGCTCACACCTGTGAGCCCATTGTTCATGCCCGCTATGGCATTTCACCTGCAACAGACCAGGTTAGACCGAGCTCCTATTTAATGGTTTGATTGACATTATTTTAATGGCTCACCGTGGAGAGCTATATGTCTGCGAATGGAAATGAAAGTTAATCTTATTTTTTTCCCCTCTCTCGTGTCTCTGCCCTCTCTCTCCCCTCATTAGGACAATGGCATTGTCATTTTTTCAGAGTTTTGAGGGATGTGTTTGTACGCAGATAAGACGGTCCCTCTCTAGTTCGCCATGTGCTACCTTGTGTAAACATTTTGATAAGAATTAGTAGACACTGGCTATGTTATTGCGGTAGCTTTGGGGGTATCAAGCCAGTATCATATACCATATGTCAGTTTCTTTTTGTGTGTATGAATTTTGTCTGCATCTTTACGTAACATGGGTCAGTCTATGGTTAAAATTTCCTAGCTGAAAATGCACCACCCATTTTCTGTATTTCTACAGAACTAGGCTAAAAGCGACCGTGGGATCATGAAAATAAACTCTGTTCCTAAATGTGACACGTGTGCAGCTTGAGCTTGGCACGGCATCCGTGTTCAGGCTGGCTGAGCACAACTTGTTTGAATGTCATATTTATCCCTGTGTTTTGTCAGAAAATTAACTTCCTGTGAGTTTGCGGCAGAGCCGAGCATATGGCCACAGCTCTCTGGAGATGACAGCCTAGCGGAGCGGGAGCTCGCCGGTACCGCTGCCCTGCTCTGGCGGCAGATGCTCCGGGCTTCTCCGCGATTAAGTGGAGATCATCACTGTTTTCTTTGAGCACCGCTGTGCCTTGTACTCTGAAGTGTTCCGTTAATCACTGCCTGCCTCCCTGCCTTTTCCACACAAGCTGCCAAAGCACTCATTAAGTTTGAATCTTCCTCTCACCACTTTGCTCGCTCACCAGCTCGATACATTGCGTGACTGAATCTTAGCAGTCACCCTTTCTGCAGGAACACAATAGCACCTGTTTGCTAGGGGGATCATGAAAGCCATAATATTTTTTGTGCAAGCCTGTTTGAATGGTATATGTGGTTCTATCTGTGGCCCTATTCTGCTGCTCATTCATTTTTAATGTTGGTGTACATACTGTAAAATAAGTGTCACTCTTTGTGCTACTGAATGTCTTCTCTAGTCTCGGAATGCTGATGTAGTCTGTTATTTGACTTTCTCCCCATGCGCTGAGATGCTGCCTTGTTTCCAGTACAGGCCTCCGAGGGGAGTGAAGCCTTTTCTACGCTTGTCTCTTTTTCCAGCGCCGCCTCCTCCTTCTCTTTCTGCATGTTGTTAGGAAACACTGCTAGTCACATTACTACGCTGTCCTCTGCATGTGTGAGAGTGAGTGTATGTTTGACAAATTTTGAGTTTATAGAATGCACTTGTGATGTAAAACACAACTCGGGACAAATAGAGACAAAAAACGATGGATAGAACCTGAGTCTTTGTTACACGCCCCCCACCACCCCAATATCACACATCCAGTTGTGTTGCGTGTATCCACAAGTGTATACACAAGCAACCATCCGTTTTGTTACACGTTGTGACACGCTTTAACCCTGATTGATCTTGATCTCCGACACAAATAATAACATGATTACAGGCTTTTCTCTGCTTTTCTCTTCACAGCAGTGGAAAATAACATTAGATATTTCCTTTCATGTTAATCGCCTTAGTTGGGAGTATACCTCGGTGCACCGATAGGCCTCAGTAATGCCTCCTTTATTCTAAAAAAAAACAAAAAAAAAAAAACATCCAAAATAACCTATTTGCAACACACCCACACACACGTTGCTTAGCTTTGTAACACCATTATTCTGCACCCATCAAAGCCCGGCTTGTTTGTCCTGGTGCAGCGATCATTCCCCCACAATAGCGGGATGGCATTACTGTGCTGTTGAAAGCAATTGCATGGCAAAGCAATAACATGCATCTTGTAAATAAAGGAATAGATCCTGTTCATCGCAGGTTGGGTTTCCTGAATAAAGCTGTGGGAAATGAATCCCTTACACCATCTCGCATCGATATACAGACCCTGTTTCTTCATCTGCGAGTTTACTTTGCACTAACTGTCTGCTTCTTAATCTTGACTGTCAGGCTGTCAGGCAGACACACAAAAACGTATGTTGTTCTCTCTGCTGCATTGGTTACTTGGCAGACATGCTGATTAGTGCCAGTTTGCCTCTTTTTTAATATGTAGATACCCAGATAGAAAGCCGGCCCTATTCATTCAGTCCAAGCACCAAAATAACAATTGCTGCTCTCAATCAACTATGATGAAATTGGTTTGCATTGTTGAAAGAGGTTGATTAGTGACTTTTTGAAGAGGGTCTTTAAATGCCTTTCAAATCAGGCTGAGTTGACAGACAGCTAGTTCAATATTCATTTTACAGTGTAAGGTCAGCAATAAAGGATATTGTTTTTTTTTTTTATATTATAGCTCATAGTGTATGAGTGCCATACATTTGTACCCTCTGGGCCTGCATATTGTTATTCAACACAATAAACGTTTATCTTGTCTACTCAGAATCAAATCTATTCACAACTGTACAAATTGCCGTTGCGCTCCTGGCAAGGTGCAGCTAATTTTTTCGACGAGGAAATTCCTTGTCAGGAGCAGCCAAGGGAGAAAGTGTCAGTTTGATACCACAAGTACACTAACGGCTGTGCGGGAGCATAAGTGTTCGCTGCGCTTCGGTGACGGTGCATTTGATTTCAACACTGACCACCGGTGATGCCAACCCTGTAGTCCTCATTTGAGCTGCCTCTTGAGACTTGAACATAGATGCCCCCCCCCTCCCTCTCCCACATCTCCCGTCAGGCTGAGGCTGCAGAGAGAGAGAGAGAGAGAAAGAGAGGGAGAAAGGCTGGCAGACACTAAAGTCGCTGTATAGTATATACTTCTATCGCTTGTCTATTGTTACACTGCAGTTACAAGCTATGCAGTATGTGGGAACTTAGTGTGGGTGTACAGCAACCTATACTACTATACCTATCTCCCCTAGGGGCACCTCAAAGGATGCTTGGGCTCTGCTGAAAAATGAGAGGCAAGGCAAAGTGAGAGACAGGGAACAGAGGGAGGTAGTCTCAGCTGTGTAGGAAGGCTAACCTGCGCCTCTGGAAATCCTGCGTCTTTTCTAAAGTACCAAGACAAACCCATCTTCCGACTACTCCCTCCCCCCTCTGACTTGTTTAGGGCCACAGCGTTGAAATAGTTCAGTATGATGACTTCTGCTGCACTCTGGAACTCACTATTCTTCATTGTTTGCTCATCTTTTTTTTTTTTATGCAAAGTTTGCACTTGAAATATGCATTATTTTCTCGGTGTGAATGAGAGAATATGACGTTTGTGACCTTGTTACAGTCTGAATCATATGCCCCACTGTTTCCTAATATGCCCCTAGTGTATGTAATGCTGAAAGCACATTTATTACACATCAATAATTCTGTACATTTCCTTCTGGAAAACTAATTCTCATAATAGGATTTTGTCAATGTGATTTGAATAATGATCTCAAAACATCCCATTTTAGGCTACTTAACTAAATAGAATATTACTGATTGCAACACTTATCCATGGTTGGGGTTTTGGTAACCTTCTTTTCTGTTTCTTGCCAACAGCCAATTTTCTCTCAATTAAAGCATGATATTAGCACTCACTAGGGCATAAACAGAAATAACCGTACACTACTGCATATCATGCCTTGATTATGAGCTTAAGAGTGGGTGTACAGATGGATCCAGTTTCTATACTCCTATTAGAGTGCTGGTGTTTTTATGTGTCTGTGAGAGAAAGGAAGAGGGAATCTCTGCTTGCATGTGTCTGTAACACTTTGACAGCAGGAAAAGCTGGAAGTTATCAGCTCTATCCTGTTAAATTCTTTGGGGGGGCATAGAGACAAAAGTCACAGGTATAGCAGGAAGAAAAAGTGTATCATTACGTTGAGAGTCAGCGGTGATGCCAGTTGGCCAAAGTTAGCAGGAAGCTGTCCTAGTAAATGGCAGCAGCTGCTCGCAGTTCGAGAGAGCATGTCCCAGTCAGAGGAGAAAAGCGATGGCATCTACATTAATACTACCTTAATGGCCCATCTGGCGCTCCATAGGGTCCCTGGCTGCGCCACCGACTCACAGGCGTTTGACAGGCAGTCTCCAGCGCACCAGACGCGCATGGCATGCCAAATGGTGGGGAGACGCCTCCGTGGCGCACAGATCTGTCAAACTCTCTCTGACGCCGTAGTCACACAGGCAAAGGAAGTTAAGGCAGGTTTTCACACGTGATTGGTTCCTGACATGGATGGGGAGAGGGAGGGGGCAGTAGGAGAATGACTGGCTTGTCTATCTCTCTCCTCTGTACCCCTCCTCAAATATATATATATATATATATATATATGCACACACACCCTTGCACATTCACACACTCTCCATACGAGATGCTAAGTTGCCATGACCAGATTAAACCTCAATGAGAAAGCCAGGTTAAGATTAGCCAGTGGTGGATTCACTCTGCTCTGATGGCAAATGGAGATAGCAAATATTATTTTTGCTGCGAGTCACAGCCTCCCTCTGTAAACAAATACTGGAACAAATTGCTTCATTGGAAGAAATTGTGGAAGGCCTTATCAAAACACCACAGGGGGTTTCTGGCTATAATTGTCGTAATTGGTTGACAGAGCAGGCAGCAGTCCATGATGTGGCACAGTGATGCACTTTATGGGAACTGAGTGATCATGGCTTGGGGTCTATAGATCACCCTTTCAGATACCGGGCAAGAAGTGCGTATGCAAACAACTGACATTGTGGGTTCCACCGGCATGTGTGATTGGGAAATAATTTACTGTGTCAAAAAATAATTGGGTCATACTGTATATTTCCTTATGTCATATCATCCTGCTTAAAATCACAGTGAGCTACCATAGACACTTTTTTTTTAATCGATGCTACACTATTGTAGGTATACACCATCAACTAATAGCATCCTGTGTACAGGGTTAAGGAGAAACTTTAGCCAGCTTGACCAGTGCATGATCTCACCCAAATTCCTATCTCTGCCCCATGTGCTTGGCCTTCCCATCAGCCCCTGTTGAACTTAACAGAGCGGGTCACATTCTGCAGCACCCACCAGCACAGCTCACAGTCCCAGAAGTCTGTATCACACTGCTGCTGGGGAGCTACGGCGTCTTTCTGTACGAGTCAACTGCACACAAAAGTACAGCAGGAGTACTTTAAAACATTTGCTACCGTTCTTTCTCTCGCACTTTTTCTTAAGGACATTTTGAGAGATAGCAGCGGTTTCAAAATGGAACGGAAGGTTCTTTAGAAAATGCATTTCAAATGGCTTATCCAGTAGGTAGCCCCAGAGGACACCTCAGGGATAAACCTTGGCAAGAAAGGAAGATAGAGGGGGGAAAAAAAAAGTGAAATTGGAAAGAAGACATAGCCGTGACTAAAACAGTAGAAATACAGAGAAAAAGGTATCCTCTTAACCTGCCGACGCCTCTTCAGAGGAATCATAGCGCTCCATATCAGTATTCACTCACTGAACATTCTGCTGTGTTTATATAAAAAGCCTAGATCCGCTGATGTCTCTTGCCCCAGACAGTCTCATATTTAGACAGCCGGTGCAGGTGATAGTCACTGTCCTAGTTTAGTTTTGTTGTTTGTTGTTTGGTGTTATTGGTGTGGCTAATGTCGTTCTTGCTTTTCAAGTAAATCAGCGGAATGATAAAAAAAAAAGGGGAGGCAGTTTGCAATGTTGTATTTCAAACTAAACAAAACACAAAACTAGTGAAATCGATGTCAAGTCGAGGTCAGCTGGACAACAGCTGCCAAGGATTGTCTGCAAAGGGAGGGAGAGAGGGGAGAGAGAGAGAGGGAGGGAGCGAGTTGAAAGAGGCAAGAAAAAAGAGGAATCAGCAAAATGGGTTTGTGGGGGGGATTGAGAAGAGAAAAGAGCAGGAGGAACTCTTCCAACTTTCACTGTCATTCCCAGATGTGTTGCAGGCAAGACGTAGTCTCTGAAGAGCTTGTGGCAAAATAGGCAAAATATGAATATACACACACACACACACACCACTTTCCCTCTTTCTCATATAATTCCTCTTTTCCTCGCTCTTTCTTTTGCTCCCTCTTTCAAACTCTCTCCACATCTCCTTCTCTTTCTATTTCTCCCTGGGCATCTCAGTTCCTTAGTGGAAAGCCCAGCTGGGGGGGGGTTCTGTACACTGTGAGTGAACCTTCGCTGTCTCCTTCGGCAGGCAGCTGTCCCTGCACAACACACAAACACACACATTCTACACGTGCCCATGCCTTCCCTTGCTAACTTTCATTCACTAAAAATATTTTCACACACTCGTGTTCTGCTCTTCATACACATTAATATATGTGGCCAGGTCAAAATGGATAGCTTATAGCTTTACAAAATAATCTTCTCTTGTTCTCTTCTTTCACCTACCATGACCACCACTCTTTCTTGTGCAATCTGCTCTACTACCACTAGAGGGAGCTTATATTTTGCTGTGGTCCCTTCATGTCAGGGATCTGTTTTACAGTACTGTTGCGCCAGCAAGGAGGCACAATCTTTCAAAATGTTCCCCACTCTGTCCCTAAATTCTATCAACTGTCCTGCCGTTTCATGTTTTTGACAATGCAGAGATCATAGCCTCTAATCTAGACAAGAGACAAAAGACATGAAATGGTATGAGGAACGTGTGCTTTCCTTCAAACAAATGCAATAATCGTTTCAATGTGTTTGTGTGTTAACGCCGATATCCGCCAGTGTAAGTCTATGTGTGCTCGTGCAGAGGTGATAATTCTAAAGTTGCTCAGAAGCTTGAGCAGGGTGTGTAATGACAATAACACAGAGCATGCCTAGGCATGCTTTCAATCTGCTCCCCAAATGTAATGAGTGTGGGCAGAAGTATGGTCATCTCAACTTGATCAAAAATGGGAGGAAATCTGCAAATGATTTATTATATCCTGTGGAGATTCATCAGTTGCACATGTCAAGAATGATGCTGAGCTGAAAATTAAAAGGCATCTTTTGTCACCATTATTCTCCTAATAATATAGACAGAAAGTGTGAGTGTGAAAGCAATTCAGTCAGGACAGTAAGAGGGAAAACTGTTTTATCTGGTTCATTTTAGGGCATATTCCATTTTATTTGATCTCATTCCATCTGTATACATTTTATACATGCAAATAATGAGTCACTGTTCTATAATGATATAAGTAATCTGAATAAGCTTTATTTCTAAAAATAAAAAAACTATTCTAAAAGGAAAGAATATTGTGCATTTTATTTATTTTATTTATGTACGGGCGGCTCACCAAAGTACATTTGAACATTTGTCCTTACTTCATGAACATATTTTCTGATTTATGCACACCATATAGATGCACGTGCACATTTATCCCTACCTTATGTGCACCTTTGCCCTCTTGCATTTCATCACTCTGCATAAGACTAATGCATATTGCCAGTTAATCATGTATTTTCTGTCTCTGTCCCTCCCTAATAGGCGTGGGGTGACATGACAGCATCCGAACTAGACTCCCAGAGTTGTCTTGCCATAACGTTACACGATCTACTCTCACGTTACTAAAACAGGCTTGGCCGATGGGATTCGGCGTACTCTGTGCTTCTCCTCTCCTCTGCTCCTCCTGGCCTTTTCCTGTGACAGGGCTGCCGATGATACAGATCCGCTGTGACATTTTACATTGTGCTCCTTAATTGCAGCAGCTGATAGTGGGATAGCTCACCATACAGCTGCAGATTTCCTCTTTTTTTCCACCCTTTGACTTTTTTCTATTTTTTCTTTTTTTTTTTTGGAGGCGGCTAGCTCGGGGATTGCATTGTTTCCCTTCTCCCTGCTGTACAACTCTATCTGCAGCAGCGTTATATGTAAAATAATTAATTTAACTGAAACTTTAAACCCAATATATTTTGTTGTTAATTTAAAATCCTCATTTCCAACAATGCAGTGTTGTTGTCCATTCCTCCCGTGTTGTGTCCTCAAGTGTCTCCCACAGCCTGCGATTCCCAAACTGAAAGCGAGAAAAAAACCTGTGTGACAGATGCAGCTCTAATTATACAGTTGTTTTAAGACTGTCAGGTTGCAGCGAAAGGGAGTCAGCCATTTGGGAAAGTGAAGGAGGAGGGTATAGAGTAGGAAGAGGGGGGTAGAGGGGGACGGTTTGATGGACGGACATTGTAACACCAGCATCTGGTGATAACTGCAGCTGCTGTATCGTTTTCCCACTGCCAGCTTGCCAGCTAAATAAATATTGCCACGATCTGTCTTGTACTAGCAAGTGTAAATTACTTTAACACGTCAATAACTAGTTTACAATGATGTTTTTTCCTGCCATTTCAGAATATATATTGATTTCACATTGCTGTTAAATGGCATGAGCATTGTTTCCCTTTACTTTGTTTTTTCCCCCAACATAGACTCCCAATGAAGTTTGCAGAAAAGGGAGATTAAAGGGAAAAACTGCATTGATTATGCAGTTATTCTGCTTTTTCACTCTGTCACTAAATATAAAATTAAATTCCTCATATTGAAAATTACACCCCTTATCATAGCAGATATCACACATTTTTGAGTAAGGGTCAGATTTGTGAATGTTGGTCTTTGTGTGTATTTCATTTTGTCTTTTTGCACTAAAATGTGCTTGTGTCTGTTGATGCTTTTTAAGCCATGACATGTTAACTGTGGTATTACTTTTAGAAGCTCATAGTCTCACCTCCAACATCATGCATCTCGCGTAAAAAGAAAACCTTTCTCTGAAAAATGTGCATCTTTTTTTCTTGCTTTAAGTAAAGCTGATTATAATTACCATAGAAAACAGACAACAATCTTTAGTGTCAGTTTTACCAGTAAACCAGTATAGTTTCCAAATCTTAATAATAGAGAGCAATAATTTGTCGAGGAAAGCGATTCAGTAAGAAACAATGTCTACATGATACAGTGTCTGTGTGGTGTGTCAGAATAGACAAAGAAACTGTAGACTGTACAGGCTTCATGCTTGTTTTGTGTGTGGATATGCACATGTGTGCATTATGAAGTGGGAGCATGCACGTGTGTGCACCCATGACGCATCTCTGCAAGCGTGCCTCCACTTCTATACTGTGTCTATTTTCATTCATATGGGTTTCTCCTTGCGCGGACAGATGTTGGGAAACCCACAAAATCAGAGCTGAAGCCGCACTATAATCATCGCGATTTTAATCAAGGTCTCGCATTGTGACCCACTTATTTTCTCACAGTGCTGATTGCACTGCATTGCAGTGACGACTAGCATTACCAAACTGCAGCCTGTGATTAACCTTCACATCATATACATGTCCCCTAACCAGCATACAGCGAATCCTAATCCCAAAATTACACACACTTGGACTGGAAAACCTCTCCCTTTGTCAAATTTAAACATTTTCCTCCCTCATCCTCCCATCTTGATACGATACAATGATGATTCCTAAGAATGAGCAAATTGAGGTATGTCTGAATGTGTAACACTCAACTGACTTATTTCATTCAGACAGAATACTATTTTTGTGCAAGCACGTAGACACACTCTTTTTCCACAAAATATGATAAAATGACAAGTAAAACACGCACACACATACACACACAATTCTATTATATATAATAAGCTTTTCTGAGAATAAGCACATATTCTAACCTTCTTGGCCATTTTCACCAGTATTATAATTTTCACATCAGTGATAATAAAGCAGATTGATTATTCATTCTCATGCTTCAACACCATTTAATTGTGTAGCCAGAACACTCCAACTTGGGGTCAGCAGGGCTCTCTCTCATTTACACAGACACCTCAACACATACACACAGAGGCACACAAATTCAGAAATCTCTCTTTCCTTCTCTCCCTCACAGATGCTGTCACTACGCCTTCTCAATGGGCCCCCCCCCAAAACATGCCCAGGCTGGAATTTGCCAAAATCTCTTTTCTCCTATCAAACACATGCTGTGCCCCATCTCTCAGTCCCATCCCACTTATTCCTTCAACATCTCAATTAATACCCCTTAGGAGGCATAGCGCCCTACACGGCCACAGAGACTCACCGTGGTGATAGATTCTCCCTGTAAACGTTAAACCACAGATGCTCTCGCGCTTTCATTTTAAAACCATATCACTGAGCTATCCATCTCATTCCCAATCAACACCAACAGATTAAACACACTGATCCATGAGCAGTAGTCAGATATTGTATGCGTGTATGTGCCTGTGTTTGTGTCTTTGCATTTGAAAGTTAGTCCAGTTCTTCGTCCTCATGAGGATTCAAGGACTTTGATCTTCAGCACTTGTGTGATCATTAAAGGTTCCACACAGTATGCAAATACTTCAGTTGATAGTCTTCCTGGTGAATATATTCAGGTCGTGACTCTGAGCTATTAAATGTAGAAGCCGGCAAACAATCTTAGTAAACAGTCTTGCATTGATGGCACAGAAAAAGCAATTTGTAATGTCTTTTTGATTGGTATTTATGAAATGTAATTATTACTTTTTTCTTTGATTGCTTGGACATTTAAGAAAGTTGAAGAGGGCTTTCTGAGAGGTTCCATCTGTATAACAGCCATACAACTTATACCTGTAGAGAGCTGCAACAGTCTCCTGTCGCCCTGTCTCTCTCCTATCACCCTGCCTGTTCCTCCTGTTCAGTAGCTAATGGATCGTGCTCCATGGAATGTTCTCCTGCGGAGATCTCGTAAGAAGTGCCCTCAGCTGGTCCCTCCGTCTGCCATTAGGCCTCTCCACACTTTTTATCCCTAGACCTCCGAGACCTCAAACTGCCAAATGAGTTGAATTATGGCCAGTTATGTGGAGTGGACCCGGCGTCACGGGGGACAGGCCTGAGTCAGTGGAACTAACCACACTCCTGACCATTAAAAGGCATCCTGACACTGCCTCTTCATCTTCCCCCCTGCTCTCAAAGGCCAGCACTGCAAACCCATGTCTCCCAAAGGAGAGACACAGTACAGCAAACCAACCAATGAGTCAGGCAGGCAGCCAGCCAGCCAGCCAGTCTGTCCGGCAGGCAGGATAGCGACCAAAGCACCAATCCTCCATACTCCCACATCATTAAAATTGTTCAGCTCTTCCTGGACTTTTTTTGTTTTTAAGCATTTCTTACTCTCACCTGCATTTGCCCTACATTTTAGTCCTACATATTCACCTTTTTCTCATCTGTCCCTCTGTGTTCTTCAATCACCTTCACTGCCATTTGTCTTTTTTTTTCATCTGCCCTTCAGCTAAGTGGGTGGGGTTGCAGGGTTATAACCACACAAGGTTAATTGCAGCAGCTAAAACAAGCATGGCGGCCAGGGCCCCAGCTACAAAGGAGGTCATCTAAGTCAGGCAACCCTCACAAATCCACTCACAAAATCTACAGTCACACGGATGCTGATCACGCCAGCCTAGGAGACCACAGTTTGCATCCCTCCCAGACAGATATGGGAGAC
Organism: Gadopsis marmoratus; assembly: GCA_036023855.1. Taxonomy (NCBI): domain Eukaryota; kingdom Metazoa; phylum Chordata; class Actinopteri; order Centrarchiformes; family Percichthyidae; genus Gadopsis; species Gadopsis marmoratus. The sequence continues at coordinate 165,367 of JAVQJF010027613.1, read as the reverse complement.
ACATGCGCAGACACACACTTGAACACATGCACACACACTGCACTGAATTTGATCTGTCACAATAACAGGGGCATCATGACATGATGGATACAGCCCTTTTTTTCCCTCTTCTCCCCCCATTCTGCCTCTCTCCGGTAATCTTGATGCAGTGTGTAATGTTTGCTGTAGCCGGCGGCTAAAATTGAATGAGTGATACAACCAGAGGTGCTGGGATTACTGTGGGCAGAATTGATGCTATCTGTCCAATGATGTGTTATTTTGTGGAAGTGAGGCAACAAACCGGAGAGAGAAATGGTCGCAGCACTCTGTATGATTTTACAGTTTAAGTGGTGAAAGACAAATAGAATAACCGTGATGTGCTAGCAGGGGTTGTAAATGGTTGAATAATTTTCCTCAATTTCAACATTCATTTATCTTTTGCAGGGCTTCGCGTGGCAGCTTGAATGCTATTTATCCCTCTAGTCTACTCGCAATTGCAGCATCAGCTAGCTCAGCGCCCATCTTTAGAGGTGAGACAGGTTGCATCCAGTCTCTACTCCTCTAATAGAGTTGGCTCAGAAAAGGGTCAGAAGTAAACTAATGACACCTGCAATAGATGCTTCTTCCTGGAAGCCTATGCTAGGGCTGAGCCAGGGCTGGGCTTGTGGGAATAAATGTGTGCTGCTTTAGTACTCAGCAGGCTGAGCCCGGGTCAGACGCTAACCATCGAAAAGACTAAATTCAGCTCTTTCTGCCGGTCTAGGGCACAAGCTGAGGGTCCTGGGCTATTGTTGTGGGGTCAGATGAAAGCCGCCCAGATTGCCAGGAGCAGCTGACAACCATTCATCACAAATTCAGCAACAGTTCAGCACTGTATAAAGTTCTGCTTAGGTAGTTTAAAGGCTTTGGTCAAAACTTTTAGTTATCACTTTTGACAATTTTCTATGCATTTTAATGTGGTGTTATTGGTTTTGATTTCTTCTTATGAACACTGAAGAAGGTATCAATACAGTTGTGAATGTATATTGTTGTTTGTATACGTCGTCATTTTTTTCTCTCTCTTTCTCTTTTTACTGCTATGGGAAACGTTGGCCTCACATTAATCACGGTAGCATCACCAACAGTCACCTCTCTGTTTGTGATGTAACTCTTTGTAACTTTTTAACATATGAAAAAACTTATTTTTTCTGGGATACTTGGGTCTAGATGTGTCCAAGAAATGTAGTCTGGCCAGGGTTAAAGTCAATCAATTGGTCGGTGGTTTGAGCTGTGTGTTTATGTGCAATAATTGTATGTTTTATGGCTCGCAGTGAGAGACTGTGCCGTAGGCTTTGAGGGAAAAATTAAATAAGGAAGGCTATTTTTCTCCCCCATGTAAACAGCTGGCACCATCCCGTGCTTGCACAATTAATGGGCATCTAATTGGCAATAATCATTTTTACTTAAGCAAATTTAAAATAGGCAGTTGCCCCTGGAACAAACAGCTGTTTGTGGAACCTTCTGGCAACATAGCATGGATGTTTGAGGATGTGGCTGATGAATGCTTACAGGAGGTGGTCCATACATGAACACTTACATACCCAACTGTTGGCACACACTTGCACAAGCTTTTCAACCCAAATCCATCAATGGTGCTAGAGGATGTACTATATGTTGCATACACGTGTACAGCAGTGCTTGAATTGAACTGTGTTGTATCATAGTTCCCATTGTTGGCTCCTCTAATAAACACTGACTGTTTAAAATCAAAATTGCCTCTGTGCCATTTAGTCAAACAAAACAAAAATTGAATAAGGTGTTCAGGACTGAAATAATATATTATATTGAGTGTAGATGCTTGCATCTTCATCTTCCTTAAATTGAACATAATGTATAAGACACTTTCAGTGTGCTTATTTCTTTTTTAATATATTATTTGTGTTTTTATGTTGCTCCGGCTGAATAGTCTTGAACTGAAACTTGAACTTGAGACACGCAGTTGACCAGATTGTTACTTCGTATCCCGGGATTTTGAAAACATCACGATGATTCGGAGGAAGTAATCCTTGGAAGTATTTTTTACTAGCTTCAATTTATGATTTCTCGTGTCAAGGACGTTTTAGCCATATTGTTTTTAACATACTTGTTGAATCCTCTATTGACAGCTCTTAAGGTCAGACCTCTGCAATGTCAGTATATAGAGATTGTGGTTTCATTCAGCTGAAAGCAAACCCCGCCAAGGTCATGATTCAATATAAAATACTATGAAGAAGTACATTACTGGCAGGAAGGACAGAGCTTTGCAGCTGGCAGAGAAGCAGGCAGTGAGCAATGAATTAAACACAAAATTGTGCTTTGCCATAACTCATCTGGCCAGGAGTTACTCAGACTGAAAGCCAAATAGGATACTACTACATTTGATAAAGGTACACCGAAAGTCTCTTCGACATTGGCTTTGGGACTTTTAACATAATGTTCAAATTAATTGACATGATGAAGTCTCTTCTGCTTTAAGCCTTCCCTTTGATGAAAGGTGGAATGAGTGGGGGAAAGAGGGAGCGAGTGAATGTGTGGGATGTTGAAAAGTAACGTCAAACAACCTGATTGTGAGAAGGGAATGGATTAAAGGCATTGTTCGAGCTGAAAGAGGAGGTGCCTTCCATACCGCTGGCTGCCATCTTATCTCGCCCCCCCAACAGTGGTCTAATCTGTTGGTCGAGAACGCCTGCAAGTAATTTCTACCCGTCAGACAGACAATGGAGCTGCCACCTTGTTGTTCATCACGGATTACTGTAGTGTGCATCCTGTCCCGCCCCTACATAGACCCTTGACAAAGGACTTAATTGAATATCCGTCCATGGCTAATTTGTTCTAAGTGTGTTCCATGCGGGAACATGTAAACACCAGCCGTACAAAAATATATACAGACTTGTTTTCACATGCATGCACCTCACAGTAAGCACATGCAAGTGCACATGAACAGACACTCAAAGCGGTTTGCACATACCACCTATAGGAATTTATTTTAAGGCTACATTTAGTCTGATGTTGATAGTCAGGTATTAATGCTTCCAATCCTTATGGCTAAACTGTAAACAAATGGACCAGATTCAATTAACTCTATCTAACCTAACATATAATTACATGAAAGCACAGACTGAGAAGTGGGAGATAATGGAGTTTTTTTTACCCTTGAACTCTGACCCTACATTTCCCATTTGTTTATCAAATTAATTTAAGCCACTAGATTTGTTATGCTTGGGCTTAAAGACATATAATCACCCATTTTAGCTTCATATTACACTTGTGCTTAAGCTAATTAATCCTCTATTTTTTATCATGCATAAACAGCGATGGCTTTGCATTATGCACGTACAGAAGTCAGGTTCTTTATAATTGTTATCAAAAATGTTGATACTTTAGTGCCATCACAATTTACTCATTGTCCAAGGACTCATCTTGTCCTTGTTTTTAGGAAAACACTGGTGAATGACATTGAATGACATTGGTCTTAATGATGGCACATTGATGGGTTATTTCACTTGGAATTGGTTGCAAAAATCTGAAAAATAAGAGAAAAACAAAATCCACATTGTGTTTGAGAAATCTGTATAATAAATATTTTTTTCTGAGAATCTGGAGTTTGGTCGGTGGAAACCACGCTGTCCGTGTTTTCTGAACTGAGGAGAACGTCTGGCCAGGTTTTCTAAAGTGACAGCTGTGCTTCATCTCATATGATGATGTGCTAAACAAAACACTGCCCACATGTTTGCCTTAAACTAAGTAGCCCTTAACTGCTTGGACAGACAGCAGGCTGTTGCACTTTATGTATTTGTTTATTTTCAAGATAAGGGGCCTCTTTTATGGATAAGCAGCTGACGCTCCCGCTCTGTCAAAGCTGGGACAGGCTGAGGGAAGATAAAATAGAGTCTGTTAATCTGGTGCTGGTGAGCAGAAAGAGCGATGTTATTGACCTACGCTGGCAGCAATGTGTTTCAATTATACACCGCCATCCATTTGTCAGGCAAGTGGAGCGATGGGGGGGACACGGAGTTCAGGCCTGGGTTAGAGTCATTCTCCATCACTTATGATGTGTCTTTGGAAAGCACTTTAATTGAATTACCCAATTTATTCTTCAAGCAACAATGCCCTGGCCCAGACCCATGACGTGAGACAATTAGATACAAGTTTAAAATCAGGCAGTTTGCATACCTAATCTTTTCCTGGTGTACACAGGGAAGGAGACGTCTAAGTTGTGGTGACTTTTGTCCCCTCTTCTTCCTGAATGAATTCTGTTAATGTGAGTGGTGCGACTCTTATCATGACAATTTTATCTAACACCTTCTTAAAGACTGCGTGACGCACAGCTTAATGAAACCTATAATATGGTAAGTGTCTTGCGTGTTGCTCCCCACCCATGTGCGCCATGTGTGTGCATTCTGCAGGTTTGCTGCTGGTAATTTGTCAGCACAAAACTCCCAACGCTTTGGCTAAGTGGGCAATTGAGACTGTAATGTATTGTACTGTATAAGCAACTAAAAGATAACTTCAGATGATGTACAAGCAGTTTATTCTTGACCAATGCTGAAACGTATTGGGATTATTGCTAATTCATACAATCCATCATGGTCCACATATGAAATAGTACTAGGTTGAAGTGGTTCAGTCAAGTTTTCATTCCCCTTTGTTCACCACTACAATCCAAGCAGAATCCTTTGAATATTTTCCCCGATATTTGCAAATTGCACGTGGTTGAGTGTGATTAATTCTAATCAAGTTCAATTTATGCTGGTGGAGCAGCTGGAAGAGGCCTAAGTGTTGCCTGCGTTCTGCCTGTGAGCTGTCTGACAAGACGGCCAGGCTGTCGATCACCTCAGCCCCAATTCCAGGTGTAGGGAAGGTGCTTGTGTCATATGCACACTGGCCTTCTTGCACTCTGGCCCTCACACCTGGCCGTTCACCAGTTCATCCATTTTCACCACGACAACAGGTCTCGCTGTCTGCTCCTGCTATCTGTCTACTCACTGACTAATCAACAGCGTTGCTCTCCACAGCTCATCTTGTTAAGGGCGAGGGATAGTGGATAAAAATGTACTCTCTATAAGCATGTAATGTACACCAATTATGTTAATTTGCAGTGATGCAGATGGCCCGGTGTTGATTGCAGCTTTAGGATCAGGGGAGGCCGTCTGAAATTTGAATGTGGGTGTCATGTGACACTCATTACTGCACAACCTCAACCAAAATATCCCTTTGTCACTTGTCATCCATCTGTGCTGAAAGACTATGCAGAACTCTAGGCACCTAAAGAGTTGCACAACACGCAACAGAGAAACCCTAACCTTAGATTTAATTGGCTGTTCCCTAGTTAAGCTGAATTTGGGTGTATTCTTCCAGACAATGCGTTATATGAGCAATATGCCATCTAAAATGGCAGTGGTTTGGACATAGACAAAACCTAATAAAAGATTATATTACTCTTACAAAGAAATCACGCAATGCATACACAATACATACTGAATAATGACGGTAAATAGAAGCACTGAGACGTGTACTTTTAATTTTTTCCACATTTTTTTTTGTCAGTCTACATCGTCGGGATATGGATAGCTATCCACCCCTAGCGTGCTGGCTCCAGGGGCAGGAGAATCCACTCCAAATGCCAGTCCTCTATGGGAACTGTGACATTCGAAGTGTGCCAAGGTGTGCCGTGTGTTAGGAAAGCATGGGCAGTCAGCTGCAAATTCATCATCGTCGTCATCCACGATGCTCTTTGTTGCGGCTATTAAGGCGAGTCAGTTTAGCCCCCTGTCTTCAGTTAGACCATGCTAAAGTGAACCCATGCTGATGTCCAAATGAATGGAGTCCTTTCATAAAGCAATGGCCATTGAACTCTGGAGACAGAATATAGCCTTAAGTCCTGCAACCTTTGTGGCAGGGGGTTCCTGCCAGGCATGATTCCTGTTTAGTGAATAAGTGGGGTAATTATGGTGCGGTTGGGGCCGTGCAGCAAATGTCAACAGCAGATAAACAGTAGGAGCAACCCTTCCGTAAAGGCCTGATTTATCCACCCTGGACCTCCTGTAGCCTGCAGACGAATTAGGAGCACTTGGGTGTAAAATACAAACTAGCTTCTCTTGATTTCGCTGGAGTCCAAGGATGCATATAATTGGAGAAACAGTAGTTAGAAGATAAGGCCCCAGGTTAAACCTTACTTTGTCACACACCAAATCTCTCATGCTAGTCTAAAAGGCAGCTGCTAGTTTGACGATGCCATGGCAAGGAGAATAATCTGCTATTGTAGAGATTTAAATGTCATATCTCTGCAACATATACAAAATGTAACTTCTCTATTCCTGAACTACTAATGGAAACTGCAGGTGTAAAATAAAACCTCATGATTACGGTTTTATGTGTTGCTATTAGCGAGTGTGAATCTTAAGCTTCTCCATTCCAAGTCCCCTCCTCTGATTATCTCTGATTGGTGGATGAAACCACATCCATTGCACCCCATTAAAGAGTGCCCACTCACGCGTGACTGCAGGGCGGCATCATGAGCCTGGGGAAATGGGAGAGTCAGCGAGCGCCATTCCATTACCTGCTGAAATGGATGCCCCTGTATCTCCTCCTTGATTAGCTTTGTCTCGAATAACAATGATAGCTTTAAGTGTGTCTAATTGAGGCCGGGCTCGCCCTCCCTCTCTGTGTGAAAGTGCTTACTCATTTTGTCTGTCCTTTTAATAATTACATTATCATTTTACGCTCCTGCCGGTTCCTTGGGAAGTGGGCTGGCGCTTGTGTTGAAGTGAAAGCTCATTATTGGAGCTGAATTATGTGCAGTTTATTGATCCCCATGGTGGATTATGGCGCTCTAAGTTAGTCTAGACAGAATAGTTAGCCAGATGACAGAGAGGAAACATAGAGGCCCCAGGGGAAAGATCCCTGGGCTCAGTTAGCAATTAATGCCTGTCAGGTAATGGAATTTAAGTTTACACTAAATCCGCCAATGCCTTGACATTTGAAGTGCCTTATAAAGAAACATTAGCCTAATTAGACGGTCGAGAGCAGGGGCAGCGTTCTTTTAAACACTGTTTCTCTCACACACTTTTCCTTCTTCGTATCACATACAAGTGTGCAAATGCACTTCCTTCACTACCCAATTCCGACACTATAATTACTTAACGCTAACAATTAATGCTGAAAAATAGTGTATGGTGATGCTTTTTGGATGTGTGTTTTCCTCTCTTGATCGGCCCAGAGCATGTTTGATTGATAGGCTTTAGTTGGGTCCATTTTCCAGACATGCTTTGTTAATCTCCATCTCAGGCTGGGTGAAAGTGTTTGAGTGGGGGAAAGGCCAAAGTGCTGAGTAAGAAGCCAAGCACGACATTCGTCTCTATAGAGCAGAGGGTTCGTTTTAAGGCTATCCATCATTACCTTGATGAACATGCCACGTTACCAACGGCAGCGCCTCCCTGACATCCAAGGCCAGCAGCACTTAGTCCTTCGGTGGGCTTGTGAGGACCTCAGTCACATCAGGAGTGATGGGGTGGAGCACATGTGTGTTTGCACATCTGGGCTAAGTATTGAAATGTTTCGATGCTAATACTGATATATTACCTGAGTTAACACAATTTTTATATCTATCTAACTTAAGGAATATAAACTTGTTTTCCATAAAACCATATTTTCATTTGACCATTGAATCCAAAGTACTCAAATGCTAAATGGTGTCTAAAAACAAACGGCCACACAGGAACTGCCTTAAGAAAATCGTCTGGGTGTCTGGAAAGAAAGTTGGTCAGTTACTTTTATACAAAGTCGATTTACCTTTCAATAAAATCCGTGTCCTTCTCCTATCCTTCCCCCAGCTGAAAGAGCTGTGTAACTTACACGTGTTGGTGTTTAGGACACACACAGACACAAACACACACTTTATTGGGGCAGACTGCCAGTTGCTAAACTCCACTTTAAAGGACGGCCTTAATGAAAATGCTGGATAGTCAGGCAGTGTGTTAAAGCAGCCTTGTACATCCTGGGAGTGAGACAGGGTGCCAACAACTTTACCCCATAATGAGGCCAATATCTAGCTCAAAGCCTTTCTGTGCCTTTTGTGTGGTTTACCGTGTCCTTGGCTCATAAGCCTTGATAATGTTAGTAAATACATACAGGGGCATGGATAAACTGGGCTATAATCCACACTACCTCTAGATGGAAGAGGAAGGGAGCGATATGGGGGAGAGAGGAGAGGAGAGGAGAGGAGAGAGAAGCGGCTGATTAGACTGGTTTTACAGCTCCTCTGCCGACCTAGAAAAACACAGCGGCCCTGACCTTGCATAGCAGTGCCCTTATATATCTAATGATCTCTGAGTACCTTAATGATACAATGTGTTCTCTCTCCCACACTTTCCCTCCATTTTGCCTATCCTCCTTTCGTGCCTTTCTCCCCACCCCCCATTCTCTCTTTACAGCACAAGCTTGTGCACACGCACGCTAGTCCACACGTGCACACACAAAGTACACAGCCTTGAAAAACCCAGTCAGCAGTTTGGGCTAGGAGTCTAGCAAATGAGCTGTCCTATTGAAATAGAAAGGAGAGTGCTCTGTGCTGCAGAAAATGCTGCTACGGCAAGCCTTACAGAAGAGGGACGGAGGGAAAATTACTTGTTCGGACAAAGAAACATGAGAATGTCCTTTCACTACAAATGTACCAATTTACATTTATACGGAGCAGATTACATCCATGTCTTCCGTATCTTATTTCATTTTTATCCCCATTTTTTTTATAAACCACAACCATATCTCATCTCATTATCATTCATAAAACACCACTAAGAGAGTAAAAAAACCTCCCATTCAAAAAATGTGTTTTCCCATTGATTCAGCGTTCTTTCCTCTACTCCATTGGTTTGAACACTCTCACAGTGTGGTTGGACTCCTGCAGTTTAATGGCGGCGGCGCTGTTATACAGCCTAGCTCCGCTGCATCAAAGATGACTAACCAACCATAGTACCTTCTTATATTCTTAAAGCAGGGTGCTGAATGCTGTGTGATAGTCTCCTATCCCACCAAGAGAAGTGTATTACTTCCTTGGCTCAACCATCACATCCTCTGATGCGTCACAAGCTGCAACTTTATAAAAAAACATAGCATTTCTAAAGTCTTCATTAGATTTTTTAGTTCCCTGGAAATTTTGTCAATGTGTAGAAAACAGCTTACACTGGTTTAAGTCATTCATTCTTGTTTCTAATTCCCTCTCTTTGGCCACTTAAAACACAAACCTCCATTTGGTCCTGGTATTCCCCTTTCTCGCTCTATCTGCCCACAGTAATTAAGATTCCATTTTGCTCTGAATAGGAATGTTAAGATGGAGGGTTATCACTAGGCCCAATGAAACAGCTAAAGTGACCTCTCTGATTTCCCCAATAGGGGTCCCTTCTCTCCCCCCTCGACATCCCTCTCCCCCTCATGGCCATCTTGTTGTGTGGTCTCCTCTCTTCGGTTTTCTCATTACGCTGTACGTGAAGGCCTGGGAGGAGGGCGGCACGGGAGAAGCGGGGTGGTTGCAGAGGAGGGCTTCTGTCCCTGGATGAGTGAGTGTGGATAAGAAGTTGTTTGAATTCATAATTGTGCTCCTGTGAAGGGGGAGATTTGTAAAGCAAGGCTGGGTTCATTGTGTGGCAGTGCGAGTCCGGTGGAGGGTGTGAGCCGCTCAAAGCTAATGTAATCTACGCTATTAGAGAGGGTTAATTAGCTGCTGAACTGGAGCCTGAAGAGCATGCAGAGAAGAAGAGACACAGAGTGCGAGATGGAGAGAGAGAGAGAGAGAGAGAGAGAAGGAGGGCGGGAAGTAGGGATAGAGAGGTCTTCAGGGAGTCATTAGAGACTGCTTGTTGTAATACAGCCACACAGTCAATAAGGCTACTCCTCTGAGGAGTAGAAGACAGGCAAAGAAAGACTTTCACACCGTGGAAAATATCTGGATGTCAGCAGCTCTGCCAATGGACACATGTTGGGAAACCACATATGAATTTTATGGCTTTATATTTTATCATCTGCCGTGCAAGGGCTGTTTTAGTTTAATTCTTTTTAGCCCCCAAATTGATTGTAAGTGGATCAGTTATCCATAGAATTGTACTTTATATAACACAGTGTCACCACGTTTTCACAATATAAAACATAACAATTTTGTTTTCCTTTTAAGAATTTAATTGAATTGAATTTTACAACCTGTCCTAATTTATCTAGAAATGTATCTGGAAAGTCAGTAAAATAAAACATTTGTGGTTTCTGTAAATACAAAAAACGAAATTGTCAGCCACAGACTGTCTCGTTGCACAATCCTTTTTCCTTTTCTATGGAGTTCTCGTTGCAGCGTCATAAAGTTTGCCTTCCTGTTAGCACTGACTCTGTGGTCAACTCCAGTGTTAGATCAACTGAGTGTGAAACTACAGTGATTTCATGCTGTATCTCCACGTGGTTATTCATTTCCCTTCCACAGCAAATTGTCCAAACACATCTGAATATGTGAGACACATCTATAGGCCTTGTCACACTAAAAAAACACCTTTTTAATAGCTTTGTAGCATTACAGAGAATATGACGCCGACATGTTTGACAATTCCTTCAGTTACACACTAGACATTACAACACAGCTATAATGGCTAGGATGTGGTGGTCGTTACAGTGACTCATAATGGCAACAAGTCCTCAGATGAGCTTGTTTGAATGTGCTGTGGTTCAGTGATGACCCATCAACTTTAGGTCATTGTGGTTGTGAAAACTTTATTTCCAGCAGAGTGGTCTCACATTCTACCCAAACACCGTAGCTCTCAGCCTATTAAATGTCATTCTACATTTGGCGAAATTAAGCGATTCTAAGATACAAGCGGTTTTGATTCCTTGAAAATAAATGACCGCAAACATTGCTTTGAGTAACAGGACTAAAAATCTAACAAAGAAAACATCAGCTTAGTTCTTTAACCTGCCTTCTTCTGCCGAGAGCTTTTAATAGTTAGCATTGTAGTGCTAGTGTGGGTTTTTTCGTCCTTTGCTGTTTTATGCAGGTGGAAATTCTAGGCTTAAAGTAACTCTGCTGGAACCCTGCTAGCAGTCTATTTGTATTTATCACTGTGTCCTCTAGTAGTCCATCCTATGCTGGGTCTCTTGTCGCTCTGAGCAAAACTTCACTTAAGATGGGTAGTTAGTGCCTGTTCCCATGGCATTTTAATGTAGATTAATTACTTTCCCTGGCCCAAGCGATCCATTTTTGTTTGTTTGTGGATGTTTTTAGCTTTTTCTTGACCTTGGGGTGAAGAAAGAGGAACGAAAAGGAGAGAGGAAGAAAAAAAAAGCCCTCCACAGTAGACTTATACCCTCAATTTAATAGCCGAGTGAGGTGTTTCTCCAGCATCATCAGATCAATGGAGTAAATAGCCCACACTTCTAGTTTCACAGTGCAGTATTGATCTTTTCCTCAGCCTCGGCTTCCCTTTCCCCGGCATCTCGTGTCTTTCAACCCCTGGGACTGTGCTGATTGCCATAGATTGGACAAGCTAACAAGCGCATGATGAGGAACCAGGCTTTCTTTTCTTCTCATAGGCTGTTTCATTTTTTTCTTTGTGGCACTGGCATGAACACACACAAACTGACAGACAGACATACACACAGGGACTTAAAAACATCAGATCTACACAGCTCAGCACCATAAAGGAGTATGCTGTCTCTGTTGTTCACGTTGTTCTGTCTTCATCTACGCTGAGGGGATCTACTGTAGCTGTGCCTGTGTTTGGGATGTTTGCCAGGCTGATGGAGTATACCAACTTAACTACAGGGGAACTTAAAGACGCTGTGTGTTTCTTCACCTCACTGGGAACTTTATTTTTTTCCAGCTGGCGCCACGTTTGTTCCAGAATCTTCCATCGTCTCTGAAAATATCTCAAGTGGCCTGCGGAGAGCGACACACTCTGTTTGCGGCGGAGGACGGCAGTGTGGTGGCATGTGGGTGAGTTCAGTGTCAATGCAGCACAGTTTTGCCGAAGTCCAGACCTGACGGGAATAGGAGGAGATATGAGGAGGCAAACCCCTCCCCACAGCGCCCCGACCCCCCTGATATTAATACATAGGCAAATTAGGGTCAGGGAAAAGATCGAAGTGTGGCATGCATGTGTGTGTGGCGTACACTGACGAGAAATCATTGGGTGTTTAAACTTTAGCTTTGCTCTGTGTGTGGTGGGGTGCATTTTTTTGTGTGTGTGTGTGCGCACGTGCTTGTGTTTGTGTGTCTCAACATTTCTGCTCGGCATGCAAAGTTGTAATAAATCGTGGGTAAGAGAGCTGCATGTGCTGCCGGGTGGCTCAGGATCAATATGAAGTATGTTTATTGAATCCAATAGTTATGTTTGTGGAGAAGGGGAATAAACCAGCTGGAATAAGTGATCAGATGTGCTTTTAAGGCTCATTACCAGGCTGTTGGGCATATAGATCTGCTTTTAAACAGCCCTATGGATTGGACAAGTTTATGCTTGAACACAGCCAACATGATATACTTGCATATTTCTGCATCGTATTTGATCATCTACTTATTATTTTCAAGATTTACTTTTTTCCCTCCACAAACTTTAAATGACTTTTCACTTGCAGCTACTTGTGTTTTCATTTAGCTGCATACATGTGTTTGTCTTACTAAATGTGTTTAATTTAGACTGTTATTTATTTATGCAGGGGTTTTTTTTCTCTTCAGGGTTTGTTTGATTGGCTGATAATAAGGCTAACATATTTTGGATTGAGGAAATTTGGAATAATTTTTACTTCCAGTCACAAATTCAGTTTTTTTTTTGTCCTAGTAAGGAGACCAACCTTCTGAATTGTATTTAGCCTATGCATGCTACAACCTGTCAATAAACTGAGGATAATACGTATAAACAATAAGCAATACAATCTGTAATGATCTGTTCAGCTTAGGTGTTAAGAAAATCAGTAAAATATTATCTTTAATTTATTCCTAATAGACTGTATTACAGCCTTCATAATGGATATGGATATGTTTGTGTACATGGGGTTGTGGATTATTTCTTAAAATTACATCGGACATGTAAATCTATTGAAATAAGTAACATTAGACTGTGATTTCACCACCAGTATAAATACTAAATACTGGGAGTATAAATACTAAATGAAATAAAGTTAAATACTAATGGAACAAGCAAACAGGAAAATGTGGATTCACAGTATGCAATCTTTGAATCTTTCAAGATATAGATCTTGAAAGATGAGTTGGTGGTGGGCTAAGTCTTGTCTTTTACTGAAGGGAATTGAATTATATTAAAATATGGCTGGCAAGAGGAGTTAGGAGGAGTGAGAGTCTCGCAAACATTTGCAAACAGGTGTGTGCTAAAACAAGCTAGCAGGTTAATACAAAGAGTCAGAGCAATAAGATGCAGGGATGTGTTCAGTCAAGAGTAACAAGTAGGCTGTTTATAATAAATTCAATCGATCATTTTACTGAAATTTTGATATTGAAATGAGTTCTGTTCACTCTTGCAAATTCAAAATAACACCTCCATAATGTCACTAAAGTAGGCAATAGCAAAGGTGGTGATCCCTGTTACATGTCCTTACTTCTGATCCATTCTCTGCCAAATCACCCTTACCCCCAGCTTATCCACCCACATAGACAAAAGCTTGCACTCACACATATATCTCTCCACCATTCCTCCCTCTCTTCTTGGCTCCCTGTGTTTGCATGTGATATTTTAGGTGACTCTGGGAGGGATGACAGTTCTAACTAGGCCTATTAGGTAACCCTCAGGGTGCCCTCAGCACTGATTTGAGCACCATTAATTTTCTATTATGGAGTGCTAAAGATGTGCCCCTGCACAGTCATTCACCTGGCTTATTGAGTTTCGCACACACCAATTGTGGACTTTTCCAGGGCAGTGTTGCTGAAGGTTTAGTGCGACCCCTCTGGGGAGCTAATTTATTATTTGCAGATATTGATCTGGCAGTGTAGGCCAGCCAAGCCGTGGCCGATGTTGACTCTGCTCTGGCCTGTGGCGACTTTAACCCTTTCCAGGCTGAAGTAGACACACACTAGATGGATGGTCACTTCCTGTTAGAGCACTCCCATTAGTAGTTGTTTCAATTTCTTTGCTTGTGCAATGGTTCATTTATTGAAATGAGGAACTGGTGGTCACTTGCAATAAGGAGAGGATAGATTTTATCTTTCTGGATATAGACTTTGTTTTCTCTTTGCAAACAGATAAATATGCACACACACTCGCATGCACACACACACACACACACACACACACACACACACACACACACACATATATACACACTGTCTGGCCTGTCCAAGGGAAATAAAATCACAGTTAAGAGGAAGGAAAACAAATTTAGAAGGTCAGACAAAACATTTATCAAGCTGTGTGTGTCTGGTGGGTAAATAGCAGAGGGACAGTAAAGGGCATGACTCTGAAACCACCAGACAACCACAGCAGATCATCACACACAGTCTCAAGATTCACTGCCGAAAACGGATATTTCTCAGAGGGATGCCTTCAGAGCATTTGCTAATATTCTTTCTCCTGCATTGCTGTTTTATTTTGAACATAAAACTGAGTTATAACAGCATACACCCATGTGACCATAATGAAAGTTATAATGGAAGGAAAAGAGAGGAACCCTATATAGAAATCTTAAAGTTAGTTATACTGTGCATATTCATGTATTTTGTTGTGGGTTTCAGTTGCACCCTAGACCGAATTAGTCTTAATTTAAATAATAACAATTTGGTGCAATGTTGAATAAATACAATTTGTCATGGTGCAAAAGACAAAAAGCTTCCTCAAAAACTGTGACAAATAAACTACATATCACATAACCACCAACAGACCACAGACTTCTGATTGTACATGTCCAATGTCTGCCATATAGCTATTGCAATCTTACAGAATTGGCATGAGGCTATTTATTAAGACACAATGTCTAAACGGCTACAGTATATGTACTTATTTGAAAGAATGTAATTTCAAGTGGAAACAATCCTGCTCTATCCTGTGCTATGGTGTAATAGAACATAAGTTGAGCCAAAAACCAGGCTTCTCCGAGAGATGTACAAAAGGGAACTTGAACATTACATTAAATAAAAAATCCAGATGTTTTTTTTTGCGTGTGTGTATTCAGTAGGCGTATGCCTATAGGGAGATTGTCTTTGCTATTGATGTCCTTATCCTGCACAGACACAGTCTCTACAGTCCCACACGCACATACTGTATGAACCTGGTCTCCAGCACTAGTAGTGGACACACACACACACACATACACACACACAAACATTTATGCCCAGGGACCAATAAGTTGCTTCCCACAGGCCTCCTCAAGGCCCTGTTACAAACTCAGACTCAGCTTGGCCTGTCCCCACCCTAATTGGTATTTAATGCTCTCACTGAACCTCTCATAGGTCAAACAGCAGTGGGTGTTTGTGTGTGTGTGTGTATGTGTGTGTGTGTTAGTGTTTGTATAAGGGTGCTGAGCCAAGTGTGTCACAGGAGGTATTAAGAAGAAAGGACAGAGAGGAGAGCTACAGATTGCACAACGATGGGGTGTCCTGTGATGACTGCTGGGTAGCCCGAATAGAGGGTGAATGATGATAGATGTCCAGAGAGGAATTATGGAGGATAATAGTCCACCATTTTCCTTTATACTGGTTGTTATGATAGCATTTTACCTGATCTTTATGGCCTAGAACATAAAATAAAGGTTAGGAAATTTCCCAAGGATGAAAGTGCCTCCAACCAATCCAAATTTGTCCATACTCCCTCTGTAAAGACGATTTCATGGTTGACGAGCCTGTCTCTTGTTGAATTTGGCGTAACCTCAGAAGTTGGCCCATATTCATCTTCCATATTCATGTGAGTCACCGATACTGAGGTGGAGGTCAGAGAGAAGACATTGCTGATGAGGAAACATGGTGGAGTGGATTTTCCACTGTTTTGCAGCGTAGTCTCTGCTAATGCTGTTATGAAAGAGTGGCCAGTCGCCCATGGAGCCCTGACGGGGAAGACAGAGGGAGGAGGCCACCTCATGCTCCCTTTGTCTCGTTCCATACCACTTCCAAAACTCAATTGTCTGTCTTCTGCCAGAGACCACAGTCTGTGGAGATGCTCCTTGCAGCTGTCTACACTCCGGGAGAGGAAGGGAAAGGAAAAGGAAAGAAAAAACGATTGCAAATAAAGACAGAGGGGCTGAAATACATGAAATGGGGACAAATAAGATATTACCCATTTTTGCTGTCTCTGGCATATCTTTCAGTGTCTCATCTACCAGATCTGTCTGCTATGAATAAGACAGCATAGGGTGGTTTTTATGCTGTCTTTAAATATGTAATTATCAGACTTGATCTCCTCTCGGCTGTACGAGATAAGTCCAGCATCTGGACAAGTCCAGACTGATTGAATGTAAAAAGGCACGCCTTGATTGAACATAAAGAAAGCGTGAAATCTAACATCCAGCTTTGTTTACTAAAAAACGGTACATGCTCTTGGTTTATCGTGAATGATGCATTTTTTTCATCGGATTTACATCCATTACAGAGCTTTGGAACCTGTGCCATTGCAAATTGCTCTATATGTAAAAAGAGTAAATGTGGTTCTAAAGCAACACACTTGTCAATAAGCATCAAGCAGCCACCGCTGATGTGCCTGCTGTCTCATCAGTAATCAGGCCAATCTCTTTTAGCAGAAAATGGCCATACACACGGCACAGCATTGATGGAAATGTCTCATTTCAACTTCATGGTGCCTTGAGTAGGCAAAGCAAATCAGCAAATGTTCACGAATTTGACAGCAGAAGCGTGGAAATTCTATGACAACTAGTTGGATTCGGTGAGCTGAGTGCCAGCACTTTGCATTAAGTTACACTGAGCACTAATTGGATGCTACCTGGCTCTACATCACTAGCAGCTCTGAACAGGATCAGGATCTGGCTCTGACTAACAGCAAGCTCTCTGGTGCTGCTGGCTGATTACCCTTAGCAAAGGGAAAACCGAAACGATGATGAGAAAAAAATCCCTTCCCTTCTCCCCACACAAGCCCTTGGCCCTGTTGGCACTGTGCTAGCTTTTTGATTTTTCCTGATGTCCCTGAAATTGATTTTCAGCCATGATTGCATCGCCTCTCTGAGGATAATCAAAGATTTTGAATAATTGCTGCAGTATGACTGTTCAATGGGGAATCACAAGAACAGTGGCTACTTCGCCTTGCTGTCATCTACAGAATCATTTCAGCTGAGCGCTACAGTATGACTTCACAACATACCTCTCAAATGACTCCCAGTTGTAAGCAAGACATCATTTGTTTCACTAGACATGCCTAATAAAATCCTGCTTAGATTTGATAATGACAAAACATACCACGATGTCACAGCTTTGGATATCTATGCGACATTATTTTGTCATTGAAAAGAATTATTCAGGAAGTTAACATGTAATCACTCACTATTTTACATGTGACTTTTGACAGAACAAAAAATAAAAATGAAGCCAAAGTCTTAAAAATAAATGACTTATCTTATCCAACTGATTCACACACAGTCGAATCAGCCATGGCAAGAAAAGCTTGATATCCTCTGAATACCTGCTACACAAGCTTGACAACACATCAGTGCTCAGTAACATTTTCCTCGCTGTCATTGATTTAAAAACATCCTGAGGAAGTCGTTTTGCGCTGTTACTCCTGGCTGCCTCGTGTAAGAGAGACATCACCATCCTGGAGCCACCCTTTTGTGCCACGGTGAAGGATGGTCTCTCGTTTAACGCAGGGAATGTAACCGGTGTTTGCAAGGGGAGAAACAGATTGATTAGAGGGCAAGGGAAGATTAATACGCTGCACAGGGCAGTTATGACACCCATTGTTTCACACATGCCCTGCAGAGGTGTGCCTCCCAAAATGCATCATTGTGTAAAATATTGACCTAAAGCATATCATTACTCTCTTTCTTGTATGTGCTTGCTTAGCTCTCAGAAGGAGGCTTCTAAACAGTAATAAACTGTTGTCACCCTTTTTTTATTTTCCGAGAAACTGCGCCGGCCCCTTGAACAAGTTGTACATACTGTGTGTATATATATACTGTATGGTTAGTCAGATCTAACCCCAAATCCTGTCATGTGCAGAGAGAGCAGAATCAGGGGCACTAGAAACATTAACCTTGAGCTTTGACTCAAGGTTAATCACTACTCAGCATCACAAGCTAGTAAAGTTCCCTTATCTAAAGAAAACAATGAGAATAACTAAAAATAACTAAGAATATTCTATTTATGAAAAGGGGTCACAAACCAAGTTTTATTGACAGGTTTTATTGAGTAAGGTAAATGCATTTTTAGAATGGCATGTTGTGCAAAATGAAGTACCCTATAGGTCAGAGGAAATCTATTTGAGTAATTTAGATTTACAAGTTGCATTTGGAAAAAATAGTGGTGTTTGTACACTTCTATACTAGATATTTAGGTATTCCCCACAGCAGATGTTCCCTTTTGAATGGAGTGAGCACTGGCTCCTGTGTGACCCTGTTACTTCAAAGAGTGTTGTATTATAGCTAGTTGTTTTTTTTATTTATTTATTTTTTCATTTATTTTAATGCATTATGTGGCCTTAATGTTGTCAGCAGGTTTTCTACCTTTGTGTGTGTGTGTGCAGTTTGTCTGCTTGAGTTAGTGAGTCTAAAACTTTACTCTAAGCCAGGTTTAAGAGTATTTTGTGGCTCCTAAGGTGTCTTAAAAATGTCAGAGAAAATCTTCCTGTGCAGTCAGTTTTGATACCACGGTTTTGTGTGAGAAACTGACTCATTGCCCTTTGAAATGTGTTTACAGTGAGGAATTGGAGAAGAGTGGATACTTTCTCGCAACTCAAGCGTTTGAGTCTTTGTGTTATACCCTTAATCCAAAATGAACGCATATTTTAATTTAAAAAATGCTGAACATGCCCTTTAACATTACAAAACTCCTACAGAAATGACATAAAGTGGAACAATGTAAACAATATGTGAATACCAGAGCAGATAACTACAGATTAATTGATTGTACACACATGTGGAAACATGTTGCAATGGATTAGGGATGGCATTTGGGCTTTTAATAGTCACAGCAGAAGAAAATACAACTATTACAATTAGTGCTCTTTTCAGGCATTGTAATTATGACAAACAATTGGCCTAATCTACCATATTCACCATCCACCGCTTTTGGATGCCGACATGCATGGGAAAATAATGCTTTGCACAACAAAAATCTTTCACGCAAAATGTTTTAAGTGCTAATGGCATTTCTGTATGAAGAGTGAAGTGTATTCCAATTAGTCAAATGGCAAAGCTTGATGTTATCTGAAATGATCTTTCATGTGAGATTTTCTACCCTTGTTTTTTTTCCCGTTACTAGCTGGAGGCAGGGCTTTGTTCTCCTTTCTATTTAATTTTCTGCCAACCTGTTTTATTTATTTCTGTGGTTGCAGAAATTGCCTTTTGACCTTGATGATTACAAAAAGTAAGTGAATTGAAAAGGCATTGATACCCAGAATTCAGTGGGCTGGTGCACAAGGTTATTCATCTTCCTACCTCAGTGCGGTTTCTGTTTTTGCAATGGTCAGATTTTAGCTCCCGCTTTCCTGTTTTCATTATCTTAAGAGGGCAGAGGAGAGCTTTTTGCCAGCGACCTTATAAACTTCCTTTTCAAATTCAGTACACCAGCACATACACCACACCATCTGCAATTGAGACATGCCCCCTCCCACCACACATAAACAGACACTTAGACTGAAGGCAGCCTCCACAGCATGTGCTGAAAGTGACCGTTTTGTGCTTAGGAGACACATAGATGCTGCATTTTAGCCTCCAATAACTCTCAGCTGTCAATTTGTCATAACTGTGTTTTCTGTTTGGAATAATTTATTAAAGTTGTAGTTCAGGGGCAGAGTGTCCCAGGGTATGTCACATATGATTTAATGATTGCTTTTTGGGCTCTAGAAGACAGAATTACTGGATTTGTTTGGAAAATGGAGGACACTATAAAATGGGAACAGGTTGACACCGTAGGCCCAATAAAGTGACTGTACATGTAATAAATATTAACTCCACCATACAAATGAATATAAGGACAAAATATGAATTAAAAAGATAAGTGATTCTAGTTTTCAGTTGAGATATGCCTCGTTATACAATTCAGCTCTCTCTCTCTCTCTCTCTCTCTCGCTCACACACAAACACATGCACAAACACAAACACACACACACACACACACACACACAGTGTAGCCATATCACTTTGGACACCTGTAAAATATGGAAGTAATGAGGTCTACAGTGGATGAATGGCTGAAAGAGCGTGCAGTAGGGCTGTATAGTACCATGTTCACCTTGGGGTCAGTCATTCGATTCATGTCCTGCTGTAGTGATCAGAAATCATTTCCATCTAATGGTGGTCAGGAGACGGAACCTGGCAAAATGCATCTCAATGGTCCCTTGGCTCTTGGCTTCCTTCATAACACAGAATAAGCCATTAAACTCACAATTGCTTCCTATACCTACTGCTGTAACGAGCACATCCATGGGAGGGAATTTAGTGATGGCAGTAGTCTTTACGTATGAATAAGTGTGCCTCTAACAAAACTGAGTATATCTTTTGCTTTCGATCGTGGTGACAGATCATTCAGTCATGTGTTTATGGTTGTGCTGCACCTCTTTCTTCCTCTGTTGAACTGTTGGCAACCATTTCTGGTTGCTGGGGAAGAGTGTTTTATTATTTCAGCAACTGAGCAGACATGTCAACACTTTAAGATGACTCTCTGCAGTGGACTTGCGGATACCTGTAAAAGATTCAGCTGTCATATCACATTCTGCACACTATGTAGGTCTATGCTCACCGTCCCCAAGATTCGTATATAGTTTGTTCCCTATCTGTCAGACCAGTGTTCATATTTCACTGGCATCACAGTCCACTCATCCAGCAGTATCAGTTGACAAGAAAATATCACACTGTTTTCCTTCAGAAATATAACAAGTTACATACTCTGAGAAGCTGAAAACAGAAAAACTTCCAAATTGGATTTGCAGGGCTTTTCGCACTGTTGAATTTAAATTATAATCATATTTTTATATTTCTTATTATTCATTAAAGTTTTTAACTGATAATTCCATATTATCTACCTACTTGGTGAATCTTGAATAATTTACAATATATTTAAAGGAAATTGCAACAAGAGATTGAAAAAAACATTTTCACTTGTTTCTGCGTGTAAGCTGTATTGTGTTAAATGTGTGAAAAGTACGGTGGATGAAAGAGAAGGTAAGGGGGCTGTAGGATGAGCTATAAAAGAAAGCTTTGGGCTCTCCAGTGTTTCAGTGTTTTCTCTGCTGCCCTTTCAAGCTTCGAGAGGCCCGGTGGGGGCTGGAGTGTGTGAGGCTGGAGTGCAGGGAGCACGGGGCACTGTGTAGGCCGAGGCTCAGCATCTGCCAGCCCAGACTGTCCGTGGTTTGTTCCTTTTCCAGCACATTCTTACGTAATTATCTGTGATAAACTCCTCTGCAGTCCAGCCACAAATCCACATCAGTGGCCTGGCTTGCTGAACAACTCGGAGAAAGCTGCATGTACACAGGGCCTCGAAGATACATGAACACGCACACACACACACACACGTATAGAGACACACAAATGTGCATTCTTGCACACCTACTCACATTTAGATTCACACAAACAAAACTTTGGGCCGCACTGTCAAGTGGGTTTTGTGTTTTGTAGCCAAAAGAGGGAGGGCATAATCCTGGCTGCCACATTGACACTCAGCAAAGTTCAGCAGACTTCAGTTGTTCCTGTCGTGACCAGCACTTTCCCCTCTCAACACTAAGTTCCTCAAAGTCCCCATGACAAAGAACCTTCTGATACTCTCTACTATGCCAGAATCGGCACTACAAGTACTGCCCATACTTCTTGGCTGTGAACAACTTTGACTGCTCAAAGCTCAACAAAGAGACGTGACGGTTATTTTGGTCAATATATTATGACCTAATCTTGTGTCTTTCCTATCGCGTTCCTTGCGGACATTGTTTATATCATTATAATTAACCGTCCATGCATGGACATGGTTAAGATGATCATATTTTGTACCATCTTTTGCTACAAATGGGGCACAAAACTGAAGAACAATGGCCTGGTTTTGAGTTCAAAGAAATAATAACCATATTATTCTCTTGCCATGTTTTTTTTTACAAGGGCTCTTGGATCTTCGTTTTGCTGTGTATTATCTAGTCTGATGCCAGCAGAACAGGGGCAGGGGATGACAATGGAGTGGTGTACTGCGGAAGACTGAAGGCTGTGCCAGCAGGATAAGAGAGAGTGAAAAACAGAGGAGGGTGGGGGTTTCATTAGCATAACTAGCGGGATGCCCAGAACCTTTCTGGAGTGGCATGTTTACGGCACCAAGCTTGGCAAGAGCACACTCATTTTATAGGGTTTATTAAGGAGACAAGGGGAGGCACAAGCAGGATTGGGGATATTGTTGGTGTATACGTTTGTGCTTGCATGCGTGTGTGTGCGAGTGAGCGCCTGCCTTTATGTGTGCGTTTGGCTGTTTTTGTTTGCATGTGTGCGGTCTGAGAGGATATGTGCTTGGTTTCAGAGGCTGCGTGGCGGCATCTAGCCCAACTACTTTTACATGTTTCTGTTTTGGCTTAAGTGCCCTTTAAAAGCAATGAAATAGAAAGTGCATTCATAAGCCAATCCCCAAGAATGATCCCATTTCAGAGGAGCAGAGAATGGGGCTCTTTGTTGTGCTCCGGATCCTTTCATCTCTCTCAGGTCATTTTCACAGAGCAAACAGGGAGACTCATTATCAACCTGCACCTGAGAGGTCAGAACCTGAACTCTCCACCCCCTCCTCCCTCTCTCCCTGTCCACGTCTACACCCTCCCCCCCCCCGAGTCGTGCCTCCGCTCACTGCTACCCCTGGTCCGCACCCGGGTTTATTAGCGCAGAACATCTTTTCCAGTGACTGAGCTCGCCCTTATTGTCTACAGCGGTCAGGGTCAAGTCAAGGGCGCTCAGCCTAGATTGGAATCATTTGTCACATGGTCCCGGACTGGAGCTGATTTCAGCAGAGGCCAGGGTGAGGTACACAGCGGTTCCAACACCACCTCTGACACAGGGAGCAGAGGAGAGCAGCTACCGGACTACGCAGATGGCCTCAACATATTACACAGCCACTGCTTGCCAACAAAAGGGCCCCTCCTTTTCCCTTTTTTGCTTGCAAATTTAACGGGAATGAAATGGGAGACGGGGTTGAGGACATAAATGGAACACGCTCTCTGGGTTGTCAGGACGAATGCCTCCAAGTGTGGAGCCTTTTTCTGGGACCTCTGTCTCCCTTTAACAGTCCAAAATTGCCTCATGAGTGACCATGATGATGACTACACCTTTTAAGTCAGGAAGGAAAAAAACATTTCTGGTAGAAGACTTATTCCTTAAATGATGTAAACCGTGCAAAGCGTTGCAATTTGGTCTTGGAGCAAAGGCAGAGTTTTTTTCTTCCCTTTCCACCTCTCTTCATGGTCAGCAGGAGCTTGCATGAACAATGGATCATGCTGAGGTAGCATGTGGAAAATGACTTTAATACACCATATAGAATGGCTTATTGCTTTGGTCAATAGGACTGCAGTGAGGATGGCGTATCCTGCCGCTTGGGAAGGTTAGACCTGTCAAAGGGCCACAGTGACTGATACCCAGACCCTGCTTATGAGGTCCGTAATGGGTGTATGTGTGCTGGTGGGGACTGACTGACAAGCAAAGTTATAAAGGTTACATATGACACACACCTTGCCATTAAGCCTTAAATTAGTCCATATTTTTTCTTACCTTTTATATCTAAGGCTATTTCATACAGGGTACAATAGGACGTTGAGGTGGTACTAAAAGTGCTACACCATGAAAAACTGTGAAATAACAAATATTAACAGAATACTGAATCAAATAAACAATATGTTTTCAGCAAGCTACTGATGAAAAATAAAAGTGGAAATTGTGGAAAAACAAGGGGAAATGAAAGATTGAGCATCAGGCCATTTTGGCTTGTTTTCCCTCAGAGAGGGCAAGTGTGGAGGTGAAGGTCACAGAGAGACTAAGCACACAGCTCATAAACAGCACAGCTGGAGGAATCATTGAAATATAGCTCTTTGTTTTCTCTGGGCCGTAATTGGCTCTGGAGCCTTCTTCCCCTTCCTGCTCTCTGTGTTTCTCGCTGTCTCTCTCTGTCTATTGCTTTCTCTGCACGTGTTTTGTACCAGCGTGGTGCAGTTTAGAGACCCAGACTGCAAAGGCTAATGACTTTGGGGTTAAAGGGCACACCTGCGGTCACAGAAACAATACAATAAATACAGAAAAACATAAACAAACACACTGGGAAATAACAGTCATAGACATGCAATGCTCCTTCCATCCACACAGGGCTTTTGTTTAACGGAAACTGTGATTAATACGGTGATAATATTGTTATATAGTCATTCTTTGTATGATAGGTCAAGCAATATTACTTCAGATTATTTTTCCAAATTGGATAAGGTCAGCCGTAGGTTGTATTTGTAACACCATAATGGAGGCAAAGGAAATAATAATTTCAGTACTGTCAAAGGTCAGCTATATTTTATTTAAAATTTTCTACTTCAACAAAACAACAAATGACATTGTCCTCATAGTTCACCATATTATGTAAAGTAGCTAAATGTTATTCTTGGTGCCCTTTTCATAATTGCTACGGACAATGGTCTCACTCGCAAGGGGTCAGCTCATCATCTTTGTTTTTTAAAATTGTAACTCAATCAGCATATCAGGTCGATCCAAATCACCTGACCTAGGCCCAGGAAACACCCATGGGGTCAGTTTCAACAGATGTCGAGGTCACCGAGCACTGTGATGTTTTCCATGCATGTGTTCATATATTCTCATCATAGCCAAGCTAACAGGTCAGAGGGAAAATAAGGAGCATGCATAACTTTACAGTTAATTACAGAAATGAACACAAGGTATGCATTTTTCAGACTGATAGAAGTGTATGCAGTACAGCTTTAAATGCGATCTTCATTTTGGCGCCAAATTCTATCAAACAATTATCAACAACAAACTACAATATTGACAAATCCATCTACCATTAAATCAGGACATAGGAAAAGAATTTTGACATTAATTCAAGCCTATCAATATTGACACAACAGATAGGGCCATACGGGTTTTAAGGCCACGTTTTCATGCTCATGTCCTTTTTATTTGTGTAATCAAATGCATGCACTCACAGCATGTTCACTTTCATTAAGTTGACAGTGGTGGAACACCTCTTGAGGGATTAGCTCTGGAAGACGGCTGTTGCTCCTCCTGACTGGAGGCCTGAGCTCTCTGAGTAGAAAGGAGAAAAACAGTATCAGATCCAGCCAGAGATAGCAGGACTTTGCCGTATAATTACCATGTTAACCCAGATGATTCTCTCTGATCTCTGCAAACATCAGGGCGCAGGCCCCGCCAGGCCGGCTTAGGCACGGATCTGTCACAGTGCACTGTGGGACACTGGATGTATGTTAGCTTGCTAGCAATAGGACTTTTGGTGTGATCTGCATATTATGCTTTATTTTAAATCCCTTGTGTGTTTTAGTGCACACAGTACAGGCGCTTACATTTTCAAACCCCAGAAATGTAAATTAAAAACAGTATATGCAAATATCCATATGAAAGGCCTTTATGAATTGTGAAACATTGCTTCATTGTTCCTGTTTAAAATGTATTACGCCTTACATACTTTCAGGAATATTTTTCCGATCTCCAGCAAGCTGGAGAAAATTTAAAATGCCTTTTTTTTCTGAAAACCTTATTGTTTAAAGTCTTATTTTTTCCTGTTTCTAAAGATTTGTTAATTCTGTTATTCTACACCAAACCCCCTTTTTTTTTACAATCTAAACCACACAAAGTAGGGATATATGAGATCCTTTCCTTCACTGAGTGTTATCCCCCAGAATGTGAGTGGAGATTCTGTCTTTGGTTGCTTGCTTCCTAAGCCTTATTGATCTGTGGGCGTTTTTTCTCCCCCATTCTCCAAAGTCACTAAGCTTGCATCAATTCATCTTAATCTGTTTGCTCCTTAAACCCGGAACAAGGCATGTCTTGTTTCCTGGTTGTAGGAGTCTCTCGGCTGGCTTCCCTCACATCCTTCCTAGCCTGGCTTCTCCTGGGTGGCAACAAGAGGCTTTTCATATCGAATCAAGTGTTATTGAGTTACCCCACACACCTCTTATATTCCCCCCTCTTCTCCATCTCTTTTTTTCCTCTCTTCCATCCACTTTTAACAAAGCATTCCTTTAATGACTGTGGGATCACGGGCCAACCTTTTGCAGCCAGTCTGTGGACTAGCCTGTAATCTGACCTCATTACATCCCCTGTGACAAGCTCCTGGGTCACCACAGAGTGACTACACCTTATCCTTTTGAGAAGCCAAGCGACACACAAGCCCCCACCCTGAGATGACACTCAGTCAACCAAGTCAGGCATCTAGGCCGCCCTTTCCTCACCGCCATACCTGTCCACCAAAGCGTAGGATCCCTTGATCCTGTTCCCTTCCCCTTAACTTCTCCTCCGTTACACCACCGCCAAGATGAATGGTCGTTTGTGGGTGCAGATGAAAACACAATTGTG
This sequence comes from Gadopsis marmoratus, assembly GCA_036023855.1. NCBI lineage: Eukaryota > Metazoa > Chordata > Actinopteri > Centrarchiformes > Percichthyidae > Gadopsis > Gadopsis marmoratus. The sequence continues at coordinate 138,697 of JAVQJF010027613.1, read as the reverse complement.
CGGGCCCAGGCATGGTGGTGTCACTGATAAATGTGAAAAGGACATGTTCCACAGGCTCCTAATTTTCTGACAGAGGGAGGTTAGAGCAGCAGGCCTCTTCCTGATTACCATACAGCCACAATTACATTTACACACAGACAACACACACCACACTCTGTACTGTATCTCCCCTTGTTGCATGGGGTCTGGCAGTAGATATTGACAATTATTGCTGACAAAATGGCTCTTGTAAAGTCTGAGAGTGCAGTGCAGAACAGTATATAATGTAGTTTAAACACAGCTACATTAAAATTACAATTAATTAACAAATCTATTTGATATCAAGAGGAACAAGCTGGTTTGTGATGATGAGTGGTGCAGGGGTCATTACTTCCTTCCCCTTCCTTTATCCCTTTCTGCTCCACTTATCCCTCTTTTCTCTTCGATGACTCCGATGCACCTACAGGCCACCTTTTCTTCCCCCCCTCTCTTTTTCTACCTCAGTCCATCCCCCTCTCCATCCTTTCACTCCCCATGTATGTGTCCCTTCATCCCACCAGTGTTTGAGGGGCAGGTGTTGACAGCGAGCTGGCATGTTGTCAGGCCTACTAAGCAGGATTGTGTGGTTGCACTGTGCTTGAGAGGACAACGGAGGCCAAGGCATGTCCATTACATCACCCCCATCAACACTGATTGGGCTCAGGATGGGGGTCCATGCATGCTCATGAGCGGTTGGCCTGGCCCGGCCCATATGCCTTTAATACAGGAACAGATGTGGAGCATAGACCCTGAGCCCTCGCTCCCCTTATTCCCTCCCTCTGCCCTGCACGCTGCCTCAAGCCGGTCATGTTGTCCTGGGCCATGTTTAGTGGGCTGCTAGTTAAACAGGTTTAATGGGAACTAACTGGCATGCTTAGATGATTGGGTGGAAATGATTTTTATTTCAGATGGCCTGCCTCCAGAACTGTCTTTGTTTTGTTCTGCATGGAGAAAAAGGGAGGGAAGCAAAAGTCCAAGAGGCGATGACATAAAAATGATTTGTTGGCAGATTATACCAAACTCATATATCATCAAGCCTTTTGAACCATGGTTTCTTTTACAAACACACCAAATGGACCAAATAATTGTTTATAGAAATGTGTCAGTTGATAGCTCATCACTGATCAATTTTTTTATATATTTTACAGACAGTAATGATAACCGTAGCCAAAATAATCTGCACAGGCCTTAAGGATGCTGCTTATCCAAATATGTCTTGAACAAAAGTGTTGGGACAGCCTTTCCTAGATAATTATTAATGGTCCCAGCCACTCTCAATTATGGGCACATTCATGTAGGAGTTGGGGAGCAGGTGGGAGACGCTCTGCCGTGTCCGCAAAATAATTTGTTGGACCTGAACCAGTGGCAACTAGGGAGAGTAACCCCATATCCAGACCTCATATATGAGAGTCAGATGAGCATGGGCTAAGACCCTAGTGATTGTGATTTGTCACAGAGATGTTGTATTTCCAGCTGCTGTGTCAGTGAGCTAATGCCCCTCTGCGTTTCTCTGTGTGGCCAAGACAAGACTAGGCCTGTTCGGTCTGTCATCTTATTCTAGCCTTTCCAGGTCGACTGGGGGTAAAGCAAGGATGGGAGGTATCAACGGAGGCAGTTGCACATGAATAGAGGGAAGGACATAAGAAATTGAGAGAGGGTAAGCGGATACACAAATAAAGGGTCAGTTGGGTGAATGGAAGGATGTAAACACACAGGAAAAAGATAGAAGGAAGGGAAGCAGGAAAACGAAAAGAGGAATTAAAGAGCAGAGTGATACGAAGATAGTGGAGCAATGGACGGGAAGCAGCAGGGGTTGACTCATATCTCCTCAATAGCATCCCTCTCCTCTTAGCTGTGCCAGAGCAGCACAGATACAGCCAATCAGGTCCTGAGGTCTCTGGCAGCTATTTCCTGGAGAGGGATTACCGACCCCTCCTATTGGGCGGGACAAGGCCTCCTGGTCTGAATTCATCAGCGACATGGCCTACGAAATGTAGGAAGCAGGTTAATAGACACTCATCAGACATCTGCCGCTGGGTTACCGTCCAATAATCTTCTCCCTGGATCTGCTGCCAGCAATTGATGACCACATTTTTTCCCCTAAACCCATCAACTGGCCTCCCTCCCTTCCTCACCCCCCCCTCCCCTTCTCTCTGTTCCTCCCAACCTTTCTACTGAGTACACACTACTGAGTCACAAACGCACAGTTCTGTGGCTGGGTAAACAGGCACACACGTTTTCAACCCCCCCCCCACTCCTACTTTTCACCCCTCATACTCCTCTGATGGCAGCAGACTTTTTCAATTTGGAAGGGCCCACTTCTGATGGAGTCTGGTGACAGATTTGAGAGGCCAGTGGTGGCTCAGTGTGGCTGTGTGATGAAAAGTCCACTGTCATACAAGAGCCAAGTGTAATCCTCCCTTCTAAAGAACATGGCCTACATCCTCCTGGCTTCAGACCACTTCCTGCTCTCACCGCCAATGAGGAATGACAATCTCTGGCAATGTCTGTCTTTCTTCTGTCTTTTTCATTCTGTATTTTTACTTGACGCTGTCGTGGTCTCTCACTGTGTCTCCAGTTGCGGTCATTCTTATTCTTACTCAGCCTTAATTGTTTCGTTTAGCAAATGACTGTAGTGCATCAACAGTTAATGCCACTTACAGTACAGTGCATACAGTAGTTTATCTTTGCTACTCTCTATCTGGGCAAAATACATGTTTTGGGTATTTTTTCTCAGCGGAAGCATGCTTGTTAATTAGTATGTGCTTGTCATTAGTTCCTTAATAGAATCTTTCTGTAGCACAGCTGTTTTAGCTTGTTTCTATAATTTGTTTATATTGTTAGGAATTTGCATCAATATAAATCAATATCAATATATACTGTTTATTTTTTCTTTGATTATTTATTAATAAAAGCACCTCATCGGACCTTAAAGGTTCCCTGTAGCCCTTATTGCTGAAAAGAACTAGTTTCTTCTCTAGACTATTTACAACATTCAAGGTTAGTATTACACTTATATATATCATATAATGGTTCTCCTAATGATTGCATCCACATAACTCCTGTGAAAATTAGGTCGCTCCTCTGCTATTGACTGTTTTCTCTACTGGGTTCAGAGGGCAAGTAGAGAGTGAAGCTCCCTCTCTGCCAGGTTATTTATGTCTTTTCTTCCCCAAAGTTATTTTTCTTTCTGTGATTGCGGAGTGGTGTGTTAAATTCGACGTGTCGGGAGATTACTCAGCTGGCCGTCAAGTGCACATGGTCAATTTGCCATGATGAGAGGAACTGGATCACACAATCCTTGGAATCTCTCAGTGGAATCTCTGGGGGGAACTCCTCACACACACACACACACACACACACACACGCTTTCATGGAGGACACCAATGTGGTAGTCATTTTGGCCGCCAAAATCAAATGGAGGTTCAATCGTTTCCACATTTCTTAAAATAACATTATGAGAGGGAGAGAGATCGGCGGGCCAGGGCAATCAAACATGTTCTGTTTGGTGATGTTTCTATGGAAGAAGAAATAATGGGGTCATGGGATGAAAGGTGAGACATGTGTAAGAGCAGTTCCTGGGTTCAACTATAGGACAGTGCCACTTGTTTCTGACTTCTCAACACACACAGTTCATTGCTGTCAAAGGCAGCCTGTTACACATGCCCTATGGCCACTCCTCACAGCAATTAATGCAATTGGACCTAATAACTTTGGGAATTACTAGAAAAACAGGAGGGGAGGGGGTCAGTAACAAAACCTATGGAGTACCAAGCACATGTTGGAGCATTTAGGTACATATCCTTTGAAAACGTTCTCCGTGAATGAATGATGTGAATGCAAATACATGAATTATGTAGTCTGTTGTAGTTTCAGTGCTATCTGTTGGTGTGTGCCATTCTTTTGCTACTGAAGTCTCCTGATGCGTGAGGGGGGAGTGGTTACAAGCAAAAGAGTTATTCATAACTGCTGATCCTTTTGTGTGAAGGATCTGTGTCGGACAGGGGCGCGTTGAAAGCAGGCTGGTACCCGTCTTGGGGTCTCAGATGGAACTTGGGGCTTGTAGAATGGGCAATGGGGCGTTTCCTCTGTTCACACTTGAGCTCTGCCTAGCCATGCTGAACCCCCCGGTCTTCATCTCTCCTCTAGGCCATCATCCCCTCTCTCCCCAGCAGTAATGAAGTGGGGACCATTATGGTCACTATGGCTAATACTGATACTAATACTGGGCTAATAGAGTTCAGATACAGGACCACCTCTAGCCATTAAAATAGGTTAGTGCAGTTATGACACAATTAAGAACTGGGAAGGCTGAACCTTGGGAGCTATCCTTTTGAAATTCAAATATGCTCTTCATTTTTGTGGGTGACACATCACTCAATCAGACCTTTTATGCTCCAAGGGTATGTGAGCCTTGTGCTCACATCTGTCTTCTGTGCAGAAATTCTGGAAATTATAAATATGGTGTATTATACTGTATGTGCAATGCTATGCAGAGTTAGCAAAGTTCAGAAATGATTTCCGCTGAGGCTCTTGCATGCCTAGATGAATGCATATACTTGCTAACAAACAAGTTTGCTGTAATCGTTGTCACAGTCTTGCTGAGCCTTTAATGAGGGACTTTTTTGTCACGATGGATCTCCTTCTGATCCTTGGTGAGAAGTGAAATTCCTGCAGTCAGCAGTCAGCACTTCCCTACACAGTAGCTTGCTGCTGCAGAAATCTGCGCGCCAAGAGCTTTTTGGGTTCCAATGCCGCCATATTTGAGGCTTCTGTCACATTCCATGTTCAGACTGGCCTCTGCCTTGGTCACACGATTTTCTACACTCCTAACTCCTGATGCCAAGAACTGTCTTCCTCTGACTTCTGACATCAGCCATCTTTAAACACTTTGCACTGCGCTGCATTCTATCAAATTTCTGTTTTTCCTGTCTCTGTCTTCTCTCTCACGTTCTCTCTTTTGCTCTCTCTCTTGCTCTGCTTTTCCCCTTTGTGTTCCTCCTCAGCGATCTGGCTTACAGCTGAAGCTGATTCAGACATGGAAGGGATCAGATGATTTCAGCTGGAAAAACTGCATTCTTTTTGCATATTGCTTTGAACCCTGCTATTATCCAGTTGCCTGTTTTACAGTAAAACCCTTAAACAGAAAGACTAGGATGGAGAAACCTTTGCACAGTCTGTGTCTGGTCCAACAGTACATCATTTCAAAAATATCCCTGTACAGTGATTGGGTGACACCCAAAAAGAAAATGGATAAAAACAGATTTCCTTTGGTATTGTCTCACTCATAAAAAAATGTATTTTCAAAGGCCAAATATTTTTTCTTCACTTTTAGAACCTTCTTTTTGCTTACTGTGAACGACTACAAGATCCACAGCATTTATGTGCTGACAGTTTGGATTTCACAGTGGTTGTTTCTGAAATAAGAAAGATGTAAATTGGACATATATGCCAATGATAGCTCCATTATGATAACATGTGTAGTACATGATGAGGGCCGTTATATCATGTTTTGCGGTGTGTTGGACAGGGCTGAGGTGAATACAGGGTGTATCCCTTTGGGGGTCCCGAGAGGTTCCAGGGTGATCCAGAATGGGCGATGGGCGTTTCTCCCCGTTCACACTTGATCTCTGCCCAGCCATGCTGAACCCCTCGGCCTTCCTCTCTTCTCAGGGCCATCATCTCCACTTCTCTCCATGCAGCAGAGTAATGATGTGGGGAACATTAGGGTCACAGTGGCTAATACAGGGATAATGGTGATCAAACAGCCACCCAGCCCACCTCTACCTATTAAGCCTGCAAGTAAATGGAAGATTGTTAAAACACAATAGGCAGGGAATGTCCAAGCACCAGTGGTTTTACTGCTGTCTGAGCTGCTCATGAAATATCATCATTTTCCAGTGCTTGCTGCAGTCTTTGTATTCCAAAATTGCAGTTATTTGAATTTAATATTTTGTCATTTATAGACAAATTGCTGTGTTAATCCCTAATTTAAAACGTATCCTTTAAGTAATAGCTTATGCAGCCCGATAGGCTGCTTGTCTTAGTTTAGCAGGTATTACTAGGTTTATTTTTTCTAACTATTGTTATTACTTAAAATAAGTAATGTGTGTGTTTGAACCTCATCCTCTGTACATATTTAATACTTTCCCAACCTGTTTCTGCCTGTCTGTATCTCTTCCTGGTCAGTAAATATAGGAGGAAGGCCATTATTCCAGATAGAGGTGTTAGCCGTGCTGGGCCGACCTGTATTGATTGCCTGTGAGAGGACGGTGAGCGGGGGAGAAGGACTATTTGCTTTAAAGTTCAATGGCTCTCCACTGCTGTTAGTGTTGCAGCCACAGGAGCAATCGATATCTGGACAGGGACCCGTGTCATGAGGCACGCTTCCCATTTAGAAACATCATAATACTGTGCTGATGCTGTTACCCCATGGCCAGAGTTTGTGTTTATATATTTTTTTCTCTTTACCCCCCTCCCTTGTGTCTTGGCTGTCATGTTCCCCCTTTGCACCTTACAAGCTGCTTTCTTATTTTATACTGTAGGCTAGGTTTTAGCATGGCAGGCTGGAATCAGTGCGAATTGTAATCATAGATGATACACATGGCTGGAAGGGAGAGATAGAGAGAAAACACAGTGCAGAATAAAAGGCAAACAGTCATTTGCAGCAAAGGTAGGTGTCACAAGGTAACTGATTATGTAAAGAACACTGAAGGTGTTCAGTTGTGTGTTTGTGTGTGCTTCTGCACTCTCCTTTTTTGCCTATTAAATAAAAAATATATAATAAAATGTGCTCACTACATTTCTTGGCTGTGGTTCAAGTGCTAAGGGGAAAGAAAGAAAAAGGGCGCGATTGTTTCTAGTTCAAGGTGTGTAATGCACAGAGGCGTACATACATAATGGGGTATTGTCAGGGGGTTAGTGCGAGGATATTAATGCCCTGGTTTGTCCATGCTATTTGGTGCAGTGTCGCTCCCTGAAGGGAACAGTGTCTGCGCAGACTACCCCCTCCACACCCTCTTCCCCCCAAGGCCCCGACTAGAGGTCACTCTGTTTAGCACAAGAGGCAAAGCCCATTTTCGCCATGATGTACCAAATACATTCCGCTCCTCTCCTCTCCTCCGTTGGTAAACATAAATGGCCCGCCTTGCCTCATTATGTCCCGAGCATTCAGCCTCTTTTTAAACCATCTCTGTGTCTCTGATCATCCCTCTGTGTAATCCTTCTCTATCCATATGCACATGCATAGCTGCTCTGTGGCTGTGCATACATTTGCATCAGACCCCCCTTTTGCCCCCCCATCCCTCTACCAACACTCCTAGCTCTGCCAACACTCCTCCCCATAGCCTCCCAATGAACCTGTTTATGTTTGAACATTTTCACTGGCATTTGAACTCATCCCATCGATTTTTTTATGGTGAGAGGTTGTGAGGCAGTTCCTTAAAGGGGTTGAAATCGACCATCTAAATATTTGACTAAGAGGTCACTGAGCTTGCGCCAGGCCCGAGCAAGAAATACAGATGGAGGCGCAACGTGAGATAATGGGGAAGTGGCTGGGCGTCTACAACAGGAAGAGGATGAAGGGAAGATCCAGCCAGAGGAGGAGTGCTGCAGCAGGATGCAGAGAGGAGAAGGGAGCAGAGAGGAGCTGCAGTGTTGAACATAGTTTGCATTTTACTTAGGCTCCACAAGAGGGTGCTGCTGGACAATCCATTCCAGATCTTTAAGAGGAAGAGGGGGAAAAAATATCCAAAACACCACACATATTTATATATATTCATATTTAAACAACCTCCACTCTTACACTTTCAAACAAAGTTATGTGCTTATACTTAAGTTGCAGTCCTGAAAACTAAAATTGATTGTCCTTGCACTTCTCTGAGTGCTGCTATTGTGCGTGTGTGACAGTAATTACATGCTAAGCCGTCAGTGACATCAAGCAAAATTGACTTCCCTATTCCCTTGCATTGTCAATCCATCGTTTTGCCTGAACAAAAATGTGTTTCAGAGATAAATCTGAATGGAGAGGGGTCCTGACCGACACAAGGAAGAAATGTGAAATAATGAATCTAATTGAATGTCTATTAAAATTATAATTTCTGCCTGATTGGGAAAGTGAGCGGCAGTGTCCAGAGTATTACCTGCCACAGTGTTCCTCACTTCGCCAAAGACAAGACTGTCTGCCCCCTTTCTCTTTCTCTCTCTCTCTGTCTTTCTGTCACTCTGTCATCTCTCTCCCTCTGTCTTCATCTGCACGTCATTTCAGACCTCTCGTCATGATTCACATAGAGTTCCATCCTAAATTGCAGCATTAGGATATACAGATGACAACATTTGCACTACAATCCCCTCCCATTATGCCCACCATGACAATAGCCCCAGGGCACACAGAGGGGCTCATGTACCATCTCCTCTGAATCCTTTATGCTTAAATGAATAATGCATACAAATATTCACTGTAAAACAAGTGTGTGTCCTCAGTTATTAGCTTAGCACAAATTATGTATTTTACTGTACATTTGCCATCATTGACATATGCTCCTTGTCAAGACAATGGTTCCTAGGTTTTGAAACTAGAGGGGGGGGGGATTTGCATCAGAAACATCAGAGCAATGCTTGTCCTCACAAAAGCTAGGCTCTACATAATCCACTTGTTATTGGGAATTGTTTAAATAATGGTAATTACTGATCTCTTTACATTGCATTCTCTCCCATTAACAAGCTGTGTGTCTCCCCGTCTCTGTCTCTTTTCTTGCACTACAGTTGTATGCTGCCGTGGTGTCTGTAGTCGTGGTGTCTGTTGTCATGGTGTTCAGAGCCCATGCCAGATGTCATAGTTAACTTTGAGGGAGAGAGAGAGAGAATCATGCTAGAGGCTATTTTGTTGTCAGTGATTTAGATGAAACAGAGAGATGTTAAAATGTTAGACTTGCCCCACAAAGCTTCCCCTTTTTCTTTCTTTTTTTTTTGTTTTTTTTTTTTAGAGAGAAATGGTAAATGTACCTTGAGGGTACACAGCCTTTTGCTCTGTTAAATACAAGAGACTCACAAAGCATTATTTGAAATTAGCATTAACAAGAGTTATCAGAGAAGAACTGACAGTGGCTATGATAAAAAAAATCCGTGTTTTTTCTTTTAATGGAATTAGAATTAAAAAACAAAAAAAGGTAAACTGCAGTAGAAATTGATTTCTGAATGTCAAAATTGCATTGTGTCAGTTTGATTTCACCTGACATGTTTTATGTCGATATATTAGCATGTTCTTTTACACTCAGACCAAGCTGAGTGAGTATGGCATATTATATAATTCTGAGAAGTAGTTCCTTATAATCAGCCAGTATGCACATCTCTAACCACTCAACATGCCATTCTGTTGTTTTGGCAAGATTTTGCACTGATGTACCTTTCTTCACCGTGAAGATACAGTACAGCTGGCTTGCTTTTAAGTATTCTTTATTGCAGTAAATGCTAAATCAGATTTAAATACATTTAAATGTAATGTAATGTAATGTAAAATGTGAATAAAGTTAATTATTATATTACATCATACAGTTAGAAGCTGTTGCTCCTAAGAGGAAAAACAAAACATATTTTTAAACAATTAAACTAAAGTCATTTGAATCATACATTAATAAATTAATAATTAATTATAAATAATTGCATGCGTATTTACGTTGTTTATGTATGTATATATTGCATTCATGTATTACATATGTAAATTAGATACATATATACATACTGCAAGTTAAGTGAAACTGGACTTTGTTGGAACTTCCAAGTTGCTTCATTGAATTGTTGAAAACACACTCGCAGTATCTGAACATAAAATTTTATTTAACATTTTCTAAAAATCAATAAATGCATAACATGATACTGTGGAGTTACAGAAACACTGAATCTTAGTGTTTCATAATTGAAACAATGGATATTTGAAAATGAAAACCAAAAAAATTGTTTCAGAATAGTATAGGTAAATCAAATTAATTAATTAATTGTGTTTATTATTCTATGAATATGTAGATTTTGTAGATACTGTACAGAGTGGCGCTGCTGTGAATGAATTAGACTGTAACATTTTGCATTTAGGCAATAATTCATCAACTAACTTTTATTGGTTTAATTTATGGGAAAGCAATTTCCACTACCAGCACTGTGGTAAACATCGTTAATCAAAATACATTATTATAATGAAGCTGTTTTAAAATGTTTATTAAAGGAAATAAAAAAGGGGTTACTACCCTTGCTTTGTGCATCTTTCCATTGTCGTGATAATTAATAGCTAAACTGAGCGTTTTCTTTGCCAATGCAGATGAGGAGTGAGTGCCAGAGCAAGAAGAATAGTTGGACTATAAATTTAACAATAGGTAGGCTTAACCTTAAGTGATGAACGGTATGTAATATTACAGGAGAAGTCCCATGGAAATGCACCCCACTGCCTTCCACAATGCTGGAGACGACAGCCAATTAAATCCATCGAAGTAAATGCCAAACTAGCTGGCTGATACTGATGCTTTTGTTACTGTTGCTTACAGTATCTATTCAGCAATTTAGTTGACCTCATGAAACACTTAACGACTTTGTACTAAGACTGACGTCACAACGTGAAGCGTTAACCCCCACCTGCTTCAATTTGTGTCATTTGGTGTCAGCCTACTCTCTCTCACTCTCTCCCTCCTTCTCTCTCCCGCGCCAGGGATGAGGGATCACCCACCACCACCGCCGCCACCCCCTTGAGTGCAATTTGTTAATGAAGGCCAAAGTGTTAGATGATAAATATGGTTGAAGAGAAATGGCACATGTAAGTGATCTCATTTAGGAGCATTACATTTGAATTTATTGGGGTACTTACAGGGGACAGAGGGGCCGTGACTCTGAGGGAGAGGGGAAGGGTGCAGATGACTGACTTATAATAGACAGTGGGGTAGGGCAACTTAGCGACCAACAATATATGCTACCACCAGAGAAGGATGCAAGTTCAGTGTGGTTGTGTGGCAGTGTGTATGTGCTTACATACAGCTGAGTGTATGTACTGTATGTGTATGCACATATGTTTAGGTTTTTGAAGTGTGTGGTGGAAGTTGAGGAGATAAACAGTCTGAATGAACCCTTTTTTAGTGCCTTTTTTATGTTCACAACTTTAATATAGGCTACATTGTTGTAGAATTGCATTGTTAGTCTTGTGTTTGAATATACATAATATACAGTATATTCTTGTAAATAGACATCCATCCATCCATTTTTCTCCATAAATAGACAATACAATATAAAAAAACTTACATTTTATTAGAAACATTATTATGATACACCATGCCTGTCTACTTTTCAAAGTCATATTTTATCCACAATAATCATTATCATCATAAAACACTGTTTGGGTGTTAAACCAGTAAAACATGAGACTTACTACAAAATCATGTTTATTAAACAGACATTTTTTGTTGTTTAGGGGCATGTTTGGTTTTTGTCTTGGTCCTTTTTCTGTGTATAATCCTCACATCAGAGGATATAGAGCTTTGCAGGAGTGAGTTGCCTGCTTGCATAGTTCAATTAGTGTTCAGTTTTGTTACAGTAACTACGCTCATATTGTGTAGTGAACTATCAGAAGAGTCCTACAGTATCTATAAACATTGGCAGAGTGAGAAACGCAGAATAAAAAACTGCAATACCTCCAACTGGTTGACACAATTTGTATTGCAGAAGACGAACAATATATTCAAACCTTTTCTTGGCCCCAATGCATTTAGTAAATACAGTGCCTGGTTGGTAAGAGGGATGTTGACAGAAAATCAAAAGCAATGTAGCAGCAGCATCCTATAATGGAGACTTAGCTCTACTTTACACTCCTCTTACAAAGATCTACGATTTGAAAACAATCAATCCCTTCATGAGAGCTTGTTATTTTCTCCTATAATAAAGGTAACGGCTTTTCATCATTCTTGCATGGTGATTGTGTTTACACTGGAAATGTAAGCATTCGTGGCACCAGTGTGAATAGAAAAACAGAATCTAGAAGCGTTTTTTTTAATGTGTGAGAACCCCACTCTTTCTTTTTTCCTTCTTTCACTTCGCTGTTGAATTTGCTTTGCTGTCGTCAGATGTTATTGAGGATTGAAAATACCCGCACTGTGTATTGACGGCTCGCTATGAAGGTGGCACTGCAGAGCAGTGGGGTGCCATGTTTCTTCTGTCTTTAATCTGAGGCAAAGGAGGTTGAGATTTATCTAGATTTCGTTATCTAGATACTTGTGGACAGTTTCACAAAACATCCAGGAGTATTTGTGGTGTTTCATACCTGTTTATGGCTGCTTTTCCCTCCTTTTTATTCCTGAATTTCCAATTACCAATTCTCACTTTCTGTAACATAATGCTTACCCTTACACAGAAACATCTGGAGTCTCTGTTGAACCAGGTGTTGATATTGCAAATAAGCTTCCTTAGTAAGTGGTTAATGTTTTGACTCGCTGCAGACCAGTGGACCAGAGGAAATGTTTCTTGTTGAGGCCCAATAACACACTTAAGAGGACATTGTTTGTCTCTTTCTGCAAGACCCTGCCCATGGCACAGCCTGTATTAAGCCCCGTTATGTTTCTTCTCTCAAATGACCGTTTAACCGCCTTTTCCGCACCTTGACGCCTCGCCTGTTATTACCGCCATTGTCTCTCTTTCTGCTGTATACATGTGTGAGGCTGGGGCCTTTAATATGCGGAGAGCTTTTCCTAGGCTTTCCTACGGGCACACTGGTCTGTGTTTACTCCTCAGTAAGAATGCCTCCTTTCCACAAGTTTGACATGCCTTTTTGTTGCCATGGTAAGCCCTCCCTTAAAATATATATTTCTGCTTTTGGCCTGGATGTTTTTTTATCTCAGTGGTATAGAGCCTGTTGCCCCCAGGGCCAGATTTAAATGTGTGTGGGTCTTCAAGAATCTTTTTCTGCAGAAAAGCCGTTTGGATTGCAGCTTCACCACCATACAAGTGCGACTGAATTGTGTCATTTCAGGTTTTTGAGCTATCGTTGGAACCAAAGGAAAGTCCAAAAGAGAAGCAAAAAACACAAGACAAAAGCTGATGAAAATGGACCAGATTGGATTATGTCAGACTTGGCATGCGCCTCGTTATGAGGGAAGTCTTCGTTCTGTCTTATCACACTCTGCCTTACAGCTAAATGAATAATAAAAAAAAATAGGCAAAGCACAGCTCTGCTCCTTGGAAAACAACAGCCAGATCGTAACTGTAAATACTGGCTTAAAGTGGTGTGGGCTCCACATGATTTTCAGTCAAAAAAACAGGAAGTGAGAGGAGGGAAAAAAAACGTACACTGTTTGTTGGCATTAACTTTGGAGGCATGGACCACTTTTTAAGCCGCATCTTGTAACAGACAGATTGCTACCTGAGCATCTGCCCCTGGGTCCTTATGTCTTGAGAGCTACTACAGTATGTTCAGGTGGGTTTGACTCTTAGGGTGTATGTTTGAAAATCTATGCATGGTTTTGAATTCTGAAGAAAGAAACCGTACAAATGCATATCATTGCTTGTCATACCCGAAAAGAAATTAAAGAGTAATCTTAAAATCAACAACATTCTAAAGACATGGATCACACTGTGGATCTGTTTGGGTATGAGAACAGATTCTGCTTTTTGTTTTTTTGTTTGTTTTGCAATTATATGATGATGTATTTTGTTTGGCTTCTTTCTCACTCATTTCTGCATCACTTTTAATTAGTGCAACTCAACCTCCGTGTCTCCAAGAGCCAGGAGGCTGCCTATTTGCAACGTTCAACAGGTAATCAAGACTGATTAAGCACTGAACATAGCCTAATTGCATTAGATCTGAGAAGCACACTATAACCACCATAATTCCAAACACGCATGGTCTCTTAAATTGCAGAAGAGGAAGTATTTACTTCTTCAGTAGCAAGACAGAAGGATTATGATTATGAGCATTACATTTGAAATGCAAAACTCAAATAAAATCTATGACAGGGAACGTGTAAACAATGTTGTTTCTGTTTCTTTTCTTGTTATAGGAATGATGGACCTTTAAGTAACACCATGTAATTCATTTGTGTGCTATTTTCTTTTAAACGCCAAGACAAAACAGAATTGATCGTGTATGTGTGTGTTACTGAGTGAACATGCACTGTATCCTTCCGTATCACTGTGAAGCCCTTTAAGTGTACTGTGACATGTCCTGAAGTCCTTGTTTAGCACCTCTCTCTGTGTGTCCGGGGTGTAAACTGATACCCAGTGTCAGCTAGCGTTAGGGACAGAACGGTGGGGGGAGAGATAGCTGAGGTCTACATAAACGTAGAGGCTGCGAGGATTAGCCCTGAGAACGCACTGTTGAGGAAGAAATGGAAATGGGAAGATATAAAGAAAGAGAGGCGAGTGAGAGAGACAGCGCTTTAATGGGGGGGTTGTCAATTTTCTCCAATTTAGTTCAGGAGGAAGCTATTTTCTTGGAATTAGATGGTTGGATCAATGCAGCTTTCCAGCCATTTATTAGTACAGTATTTTCACAGGGCTCAACCTTATCACCACTTGTCAGTTAATTATGCATTTAAACTGGGGGGTGGGCAGGCAACAGTTCAGCAGTGAAAGAGCACTTTGAACTCAACCAGGAAAGAAATCAGTTCTCTTAGCCGGGGGATACAGACCTCTGTGTCCATCATCTCACGGCCAACCAACTGCAGCACCATTACTAATGCAGTCACACTTGTGATCTGAACTTCAGAACCTTGAACCAACATACACAGACAAACATGTCAAAGATACGGCGCAGATGGAAAAGAAGGTGTGAATGAGTCACCCACCAAAGGTTCGTCCAATTTGAACCTATATAATTCTTCCAGCTGGTCTTGATAGCCTAAGGTGATATGAGCTATGTGATACATGATCGTTTTGATCATCAAGTAATGCTCCTCTCATTACCACGGGTCATGCTCTCTGCTTCAAGTAGCTCACACTGTTCATCACCTTACCTAAAGAGACTAGCATAGAAAGACCGGGCTGAGAAGTTCAATGCTATATGCCTGCTAATGAATAATAGTGTGGCATAGTATCTGGTGCAAGGAGTGTGGGTGTATGGTGTGGATCTCATGGCATCTTCCACTGAGTACATCCAAGTAAACATCTGGAACATAGCAGGTTGTGCAGAGAGCCATTTCAGTATTCCTCAAACTCATAAACACTCGAGATCAAGGGCCCAACACACCTCTATTTCCATCCTAAAGAAATTGATTGGTTAACACTTGGACTCTCAAAATGGGACCCTTCATAATTTAGAAGCTGCTCTAAATGCAGTTGGCCGGGCTACATCTAAATGTTTAAAAGTCAAGCGAAGGAAGGAGACGGTTAGACCTGAAGTTATGTCCTCCAAGGGAACTTTACAAAGATCCTCTCGCAGATTTATAGCCACTTACCTAGGAGCCTGAGTCGATATTCATAAACGTGGCTTCAAACAAAGCCCCCCATCCACTACCCCTGCTTGTAAATAAATACAGATATGCCTCTTTTACAGACAGCAGCAATCTAAAATATTACCACCAGCATAATTTTACCACACACATTAATATTTTACGGCACATTGTATTTTACCGCATTGAATCTTAAACTTTCATGGCCGGCTGAGGATTTTATTCCTTAGGAGTCTGTGTCATTATTAGCCAAGATGTATAGCAGGTACAGCAGAGGACTGCGTTTTGCTTTTGTACTCTTCACCATTTCATAGATAATGTTTTCAGAGTCAACAATGCCATCCTGTTTGCTTTATTCAGGTTATGTCTTCGTAAGTTGAACGACTTCTTTTAAAGTTGAATTAACTTCCGTATTATTAGTTTTAATGCTGAGAACTTATTTGTATAAGACCCATTTTTATTTGTATTTTGTCCTCGTGAGGTAAAAAAAAACTGTGCATCTTAAACTAGGCCTATGCTATACTTTGACCTCTGCATGACCATCCTTTGCCATTTGTTTTTGTACAAGGTATCAGTTCATTAAATTTACCATCCATAGACAGATTTATAAATTGTCCATGTAATGGTCAGACCCTATTAAATCTAGTTTGAAGTGTTTAGTTTTCCATCTAAACAAGTAAAACCCAACCTGTACACTATCTGCCTCATTATGATGGAAATAAACTCTTAACATCTGCATGTGTGTATTTGCATCTGTGCTTGTGTATATGACTGTGTGGTGATTTAAGTGGTTTTAGTGTCAAAACAAGTCTAATGAGCTGGCGCAATAATTATCAGCCACTCTCACTTTAGCTAATTGAGGCTTTATATTAGCGTTAATACCAATGCCTATGTGCACCGTTTTACAGTTACTGAAATGTTTGGCCAGAAATAGTGCAGCCAATAATTTAGATTTTAATTTGTGCATGTCAGTGTTTTAATTTCTTCCTATTAACCATACTTATGAGCTTTGACAATCTTCCGCACATGGAGGTCATTGATCCTCTGCTGTTTTGTGTAATCTTTACTAATACTCTATACTGTATACAGTAGTATCAAGGTCAAAGTAGTTGCTTTAGTGGTGCATGTGAGAGTCTTGATCTGGATTTTTTTTCTACTTTTGGGCTTAAATAATGATTTGTTTGTTCCAGAAATTGAGTCTAACGGCATTACTATAATGCTGTACAAGGGCTTGTCATATACCACAGAAGTGATATTAAAGAGTTAGTTTTTTTCTGCACTTTTTATCTGAGTTGTCTATCCTCTCTTCTTTCTCTCACTTTGCTCCATGTATTTGAAGCAGTTTGTGAAATTCCTGTCTTATCCAGGTGAGAATGAGCTGATCCCCAGGCCCTTTGCTCTTGTCAGGAATCTCCCAGGCTATCGGGCTCTCCCGGGGCCCCGTTTCACACACCAAATTGATGTCTCCGACTGGAAATGACACTTTCAGCAGGATTTGCCATTCTAAACCACCTCAAACCCATGTGATCTCACCCATTCACTCTCAGAGGGATTGCCTTGAAATGCACCATAGCTTCAAAAGCCAATGAGCATAGCATGCTTGAATGAAAAGCTGATACATATCCTATCAGGGAAAAAAAGAAAAAATAGAAAAGATATTCTAAAATGCTGGCAATGTAGAACAGTATTTTTTGCTCCGAACAAAGACCAACAGTCGCATGAATAAGAAGGTGTCACCTGGGGGAATGCAATGGAGGTTTAAAGGGAGTGGAACTAAAATAAATCAATAACCACATGAATTTTCATGTGTAGGTGCTTGTCAACCATTTTCGTCATCTTGTTAATAGCTGTCTCGGTCTGTCCGTCTGTGAATACAGACACAGATGGTATGATTTATACATAGTATTCAGATCAGACGCTTCTTTAAAGGAAGAGCACAGTGACCATGTTGCTTTGGTTCAGGACTAGTTATGATATAATTTGACACTGGAGTAGAAGGAAAAGTGAAAAGGTGTGACCAAGAATCCCTCCCTTGACTTATTTTCATCCCCTAGTCTTTTGGGGGCTGCACGTTTCTCCTAGCGGCCTCTACAGACTGGCATAATGGATAAGGGCAAGGGTGTGAAAGGAGCACCTTAAGGCACCTCATTCAACCCTCCCAATCTCTCCTGCACACACTCTTGAGCTGTGAAGGCCTTCTTTCTTTGCCTTGCTAGCATGGGAGCCCTGTAATAGGCTCTAATTGATAGGGAGGTGTTGGGGTCTTTCTGTATGGGCTGAAGGGATGAGAGTAAGAGAGAGAAATAGGGAGAGAGAGAGAGAATTACATGCGGGCATGTTGGGTGGAGCGGGGGAGGAGGAGAGGCAGTGGAGTGGTCTAGGCCCGTTCGTAATGAGTCATTAATTTCCTAGCGGTTTTGTGGCGGTTGGCTCATTACTGGCCTGCAGAGGAGCAGGAACAAAGCTCTGGGTAGGTAGGAGGTGAGCTTAAATAGTTGGGGCTCAACACTTCTCAACAAAAGGAGGAAGAGAACGTTGAATGGCACTTGGAACAGATGCAGTAAAAAGTGGCAGATGCAAATTGCGGGAGAGCAAGTCTTCCTTCAAGCACTTTTCTCTTTTTTACTTTGTCAGACTGCAGCCTGAGAGTCTAATTAGTTAGTGAGGTGTTTCACTTCTGATAGGGCTGTGTCTCGTTATTGTCACAAAGAGGATTTGTAGAAATGGGAGGAAACGCATATGTTCCGCAGTCCCCAGTGGAAGCTGCTCACTGCAATAGTTTAATTGAATTCATTATTTATTTTACCCTATTTTACCTAAAGATGTGCAATATTTTCATGCTATGAAATGGTGCTGCATAAAGTTTAAGATGTGACAAAACAGTGTGAAGGTGATGCCCGCAGGTAATTAATTATGCTTTTAATGATGTGTTTATACTCTTCTCCTTACAGGCAGAATGATTATGGACAAATTGGCAGTGGTTCTAATGAAAATGTGGTCATCCCTCGCTTTGTGGAGTGTGTGGCCCATGTGTTGAAGGTCACTTGTGGGGCAAACCACAATCTTGCACTGACAGGTACAGTAATGCAATGAGCGGGTCTGCTATGATACAGAACATTCAAGCCACTCAAATAGATAATGATTCAAGTATTTGCCTTTTAAAATTGCAGCCAATTGTAGTTGTACCAATGTTAAATATCTATATGCCCTGTACCATTTGCCCCTCTCTAATATGCTCCAGCATACAAGAAGAGGATCCTGTCATTGACCCTTCACCTGTTAGGCTAGATTTTATGTTCCATAAAATGCACCAGCACAAATCAGCTGGACAATATCTTTGAGTAGGGATCTGACGTCACTAGCCGTGAGCTGTCACTGTGTGCTTCAAAGTTCACCCATTTTACTAAATTTTATGCGAATATCAGAGCCCTCAAGCCCTCGATCGGCACATCACCTGAGAGAGAGACGAGGAGGGAGAGAGAGAGTTAGCAAGATTATGGCCCTGGCTCCTGATCCATAACAGTCATTGCCTGTTACATACATTTCAGAATTCATTCAGGCTATGAAGATAATCGAGGTAGTCGACAGTTTCCCCTGCAGCCCAATGGATTTATGATAGCACTGTCAAGAAAATGAGGCGAAATGACACAGTAGCTGACTTTAGCTGCAAATAATGTGATAGGCCGTACAGTGGTGCAGCAGCAGCTGCTGTCATTGCAGGTAATAGGCTATAAAGAAGCCTGATAGCAATACCTGTCATTTCTTAATGGCTGACTTCACTGAAGAGCTTTTGTGGCCTTTAACATGAAGATAATGGAAGATACAACAAATTTTACAGCTTTTGCATTGCATCCATAATTTATCACCAGAGGCCCCATGCAGCAGCAGTACAACAAGGACAACATGCTTCTAGAGGCATGCTGAAGAGAGATGCAAGATGAGCTGCAGGGGGTTAGAGGCCCATGCTATACTTTGGAATTAATGGAGGAAGTGCACGTTGAAACATCTTCTCCCAGTTGATATTATACCTGTTGTATTATGTGACAGTACCTTTGTATACTACATTTGTTTTGGAAATGACATTGGAACAGTATATGTATTAATCTGCAGCAATAAACTGTGGATCACATGTTTACTTTTTTGCTTAAATTGAAAACGTTATTAATGTATTCATTGATGACATGCAGGGGACGACAGGTTGTTTCAGTGGGGTTGTGGACGGGCATGTGGAAACACAAAAGGGAACATCCTGTTCCCAGAGGAAGTGTCACTACCAAGCTCAGCAGTGAGAGACATTGCTGGAGGATGTTGGCATAGCCTTCTTCTAACAGGTTAGTTTCTGCTTATGTTTGAAACATATTAGTGTAACAGGGTGCAATACAGCCATTTTCTATATTTACTTAATCCAGCAGTGACTTCTGCCTGCTGTTACGTGCATTTTTCTGTTTATAGTACATGCAGACATACAGTACATGCTTTCATGTACGGGGACATGTGCGCGGCCTCAACATAAAGTTAGTGTGTGTCTTGGCCCTCACACAGACGTGTGAGTGTGTGCTTTTAGCTGCGCTGTCCATCTATCCACATCATTCATTAAGAGCTCTCCCAGGGCTAGTGCAGCTACATAAACACAGAGGTTGAGGCCACGGCTGCTCTTTCACCTCACTGCGGAGAACTTCAAAGTCACTTCTCCTCACATAGCAGATGAATGCTCCCTGTCTGCCTGGCTGATATATTGGTCCCAGTTGCTGTCTTCTTACTGTAGTATGGCTGCGACTGAGGCCCCATCATGGAGTCAGAGCTGGGCCATTTGTTAGTTTAAGCTGTATCTCCAAGACCTGGCTTTAATTCTGAAGGGAGGACATTAATCCTTTTAATACAACACTTTGTAGAGTCGTTTTCCTGTGTTGCTAATGCCGTCTATTATTAACCCCATTTAAAGTGTAATACAATTTAAGTAGAGTGCTAAAAGTGGATCATTTGTTGCTCCGTTCTGTTTGAATTAATTCTCAATTTATGATCTAAATGATTAAACTATAGGAGTCACACCACTAAATGAGATTCTTAAACGGCCAGGCATACATTTACACATATTAATACAAACATTTATGAGCACGCATTCACACAGACATGTCTAAGCGTACAGACAAACACACACACACACAAAGCTGCTGTGTTTTGCATTTGCTCTTCTAAATTTTGTAGTGTCCCCAGTTTGATCCCTAGCTCCATTCTGTCATGAGGGAACAGAAATATCCATCTTCAATCAGGCCTTAATGAATAGCCTGATGAGTCTCGGGCAGAACTGAATTACCAGATAGATTTGAAGAGCGTGAGAGTGTGTGTGCACTGTATGTGTGTGTATGGGATGGGCGGGTGGGGGGGTAGTTAGAGGGTCACTAGAACAGGACACATGTAGAAATTAATTCTTGTTCAAAAAAGAAATTGGCTTATTCTGTCATATGAGCCTCATGGAATCGCCATATCTATTGGTATGAGTCCTCATTTATTAGGGTCAGACTGCGGCGGGATGCGCAAGGGATAGAAACGAGAGGTTAGGGAGAGCAAGGCGGAGTGATGGAGGGTGAGATTTGGAAATTGGAAAGAACAGAAGAGAAAGAATGGGGGGAAAAAAGAGTGGAGAAATGATAGAGAGGTGGGAAAGATGGAGCCAAAAGAGAGCAAGAGAGTCAGTGGTATGAGAGACAGCTTGCCTGGGCCGGAGCATATTGAGGGCAGCAGGTGGAAGAGTGGCACAGTTAATTAAAACGCCTGTCTTAATGTCTCAGCCCGTCACTCCAGGGAGGGAGAGAGAAAGAAAGAGAGTTGCCAGGCTCGAGCTGGGCTGCACCCAACCAGCATTCTAGACAGCAAACCAACCTTCCAGCCAACCCACCAGGCCACATGTCAGACAAGCCCTGACACTATGCCCTTCAACCCCCATCATCCTTTGCCTTTGCAGCACACTCACACGTGTGCACAGACATGCACGCGTCCAAACCCCACCCACTATTTCCCTTTTTGCGTATCCACGTACCCATACGCCTACCCTCTCAAATCTGATGCAGACCTCTTAACAAAAAAAAAGCCCCTTCTCTAAAAATAAAAAAAAAACACACACACATCTGATGTTACCGTTTTGCTCGGCAGCATCTGTAGCATGCCTCCAGACTTCCAGCCTTGCAGCGTAATCTGTCTGCTTTTAATAATTCATAGAAAGCACAGGCTGTGCACTATGTACTGAATGCTGAGGGTAATGGGGATGTTGTGATATTTCTATCATGGTCTGTCTGGAGCAGCAAGCGAATCAAACCATTGAAGATCTGATAAGCAGTCTGTTCAGTGTCATAACAGCATTGGCTGTCATCGCTGCCTTAGGTGGACCTTAACAAATCCATTCTGCGCTGTACGCTACAATCTAGCAAACAGTGATATATGGCAGAGATTCTCCGCCGCGTTGTCACACAGTTTCAAGTCACACCAATTCATTGATGTATGGTATTGCACAGGTAAGACTCAGGTACACATGAGCCTAATGTAATGTTTGAAAATCCTGAGAACACAACTATTCCGCACTAAGGCTATACTCAATATATTGTCCTCGCATTGTGTTTTATTAGACATGAATAAATAATGTATTTAAAGAGAAAAAGGTTAAATGATGAGTGTGAGCGTGAGGTGGTTCTTGAGTTGTGCGGCGTGTTGTTTGACTATTGTTTTATCAGGCTTTGCTGTATCACGGCGGATTGCTTTGTCAATAACCAGCCGGGTGCCTCAGTGAGCATGAATCTGAGATTGTCAGGCTGAGTGACAGGCTGGAGATGGCAGATAATTCAAAGAAATTGGAAGTGTGAAATCTTTAAGGGCCACTTCTTAACACGGCAAATGCCAGGGTATCTTTCCATCAGCTGCTGCTCTCACAAGCCACCGCATTGTTAATGGTGGCCTGTCTGTCCATCAAGAGCGCTTCAGCAGGGATTTAGGCCTGTTTGGCACCTTATCTCTCTGACTGCCTCCCACTGACTGACCACTGCACAGGCCTTTTGTGATGCATGTGTATGTTCCATGTGGCCAATGAGGGTCATAAATCTACCTCCAGAGCAATATATATTTTTTCTATTCATTCGCTTTATTTATACATATTGATTCATTTGATTATCTGTCTCACTGTGTATTGGTATACCTATCCATTGTTACACAGTCAGGAGCCAAATGTAATGGTGCTTGTAGCGCTTGTTAATCTAACTGTCAACACCACTGATTGACCTTAGATTGTAGCAGTAAGAGCTCTTTGTCTGTGTGAGTGTGTTTCTGTGTCTGCTGCCATCTTTCTGGATGGATGTGGAAAAGCCAGGGTCTGTTTTCAGGTTTGTGCAAAAACATTGTTCTGAGCAAGAAACTTGAAATGTCAGTCACTGATAGGAAATAAAACTGTTTCCATATGAGTCACATTTTTGCATGAGTTGAAATGTTTGTAGTTCATTAAATATTAAGACATTCAAGTGTAAACATTTTAAGCTAATTTGGTAATAGCATTTAAACATTAACATTAAAACTTTATGTAATCGCCGCCTATCCAGCACTCAAGTCCACTCAAACATGCAAAGTGCGAAGAGGAGGCAATGGAATCAATGTCTTCTATGAATATACATTTCATTAATAAGTTGAGATCTGGGGCATTTGAATACCCAAAATTAACCTAAAAGTAATTTGAAATATAAGTTAATTATTAGTTTGATAATGAGGTTCATGATTAAGAAGTTAATAAAAGAAACAAAAAGTCCACTTTTGTGCTAGAAAATAAAATGAGAATTCACACAGGAGTACTAACGTGTGTGTATGTGTGTGTGTGCGCGCTGATGTTCAATCCTCTCACCAGGACTGCCACTGCTCCAATGACAGTCAAGTATTGCGGTTTGGAATAGTGACGTCCTGACCTAGCTCGGTCTCTCTCCTTTTCCTTTACTCACTTGCCAACACTCACACAGCTACTCGCTGAAAACTGTTAAGGGTATGATGTTTTGGAGAAAGGCAGAAGAGGACAGACAGAGAGAAGGAGAAAAGACAACAATGCAAAAAAAAAAATTGATCCTCCACATCTGCTGATCCAAAAAAATAAAAGCTTAGACTATGTCCTGTATTTGTATGTACAGGGAAATAATGAGAGAAAATAGATAGAGGCGGAAGGGCTACTACAGAGAAGGACCCAGAGAGAGGAAAAAAAATAAACAAGGAGAAAAGAAAGAAATATGTCCCCTATTTTCCCCTTGTAATGGTCTCAATTCCCTGCCAGAGCTCCCTGTCACAGGGAGGTAGTTCCCAGGCCGACACATCTCAAGCTGTTCAAACATCCATTAGGATGTTTTGTTTCATACACTCTACAAATACAGCAAGACGAGACAGAAACGGGCAGATGATGAGAGGGAAATTGAGGAAGAAGGAAAAGAGGCAGAAAGACAGAGAAGAGAGGATGAAGAGGGGGGTGAGTTGATGGGAACAGCAGAGGGGAGAAGAGGAAATTTATCAAGAAACTCGTGTGATATTTAATGATCCTTGTATGTGGAGAGGGAAGACCACACCAGCTCGTTCTCCTCCGCCAAATACCGATCCCCTAACTTAATTTCCTGCTCAATTGCTGTTCTATAGTGCATAGTACAGTGATACAGGCTGGCAATATAGAAAACAGATTGCCTGTGCGGCGAAGTGGATAAGGCTGAGGCTTGTGCTGCTGGAGACCTGCAGTCTCCAGGGGGGTCTTGTCGGTGGGCTTCACAAAACCAACAAAGCCCATCTTTCCCTGCGACTGGCAGCAGCTGGCAGGTAGATCTTCAAGCACTGGAGGTGGGGAAGTGGATCTGTGGGTGTGGTGTGTGTGTGTGTGTTTCTCTGCTGTGTGTGTGTGTATGTGGCACAGAGACTCTTGCTATTCTTTGTAGTGGAGAGTTCCACAGACTTCCATCTTGTGTTTGCTCATGTGCTGTGACTCCAATCCACTCAAAAATGTAGGCCTGCATGGACAGCAACCATCAATCAGTGCAAAGAACAGTCTCCAACTACAGCTACAGTGTTTTCCCAGAGACACACACACACAGTACACACAGACACACACCTTCCATCAGTAAGACATACAGTACACATGCCCGTTACTGTGTGAGATGCTTCAACAAGCCTTATTAGAATTTTTTTGCTCGTTTTTTTCCTTTCCACATAGACCAACTCTGTTTTTGACATCCAATGTGTTGCTCCATGAAATCCAGTAGCACTCACATGCAGATTTGCATGTCCACTGCACATATCTACATTAATGAATACATAACACAAGAATCTGAAATATATGACAGTAATTAATCAAATTATTTTATTAATTGATCATTGAATTTACCTACAAATTTCAAATACTTTTACTTTTAGAGTAAAGTAAGTTTTCACTGTGTTAATATAGATAAAACAGCAGTAAAACACCATTACCTACAGACAGCCAATTTCAACTTTATTTTCAGAATAAAACATTTTAACGATGTTTGCTTCTGACACCTAAAATTTAAATTGCTTAGAATACCACTTAAAACAAATATATTTCTCATGATTCTTTCTTTAAACCCAAAATAGACCTAATATGGTGAACTACACTCGTGTATTAAACCAAACAGGAAGACATTAATCAATTATTGATCGTGAATAATTGGCTTCAGTGATTTACCTTTTCTGCTTGAACCTGCATAAAATCTTAATGCGTTGTCATGATGCTACCTGGGGAACTGATGTTAGTTGCACCCCACTTCTTTTATAGTTGTTCTTTCATGCAGGAAGTGTCAGTAACCTAGTTGCCATTGGGTCTTGCGCTAATGTTAGCAGTGTGAACCTCCTCTGACCTCTCAAAGTGACAGGGTTTTGTTGCGCAACAACCTTGTGTAATGAACTTCCTCCCAGGAGATGTCATTAAGGACGGGAATGTTTGTCTTCCGCTTGCGCTAAAATGAATATTCAGCTATTATCGCTGCACAGCATTCAGATCTGATATGAGTATTGGGTTTCAGCTTGTACAGAAAAGAGACAGAAACGTATTCCAGATGGGTTGTGTTTACTGTCTCTGTGTCTCTGTTATCAGCCACTGGTTTTCTTCATTTATCACATCTAACTCGGTTGCAACGTGAAGACAGTTAAGGTAATTTCTCTGTCTTCCTGAACATAGTTTTATCCAGCATAAATCATTCAGACTCTCCTCCTAGTTTCTCTCTCACCCAGATGTACACATTTGTTTTAACTAATGTCCTGTTGTAGGCCACTAAAGATCTGTAAAAACACTGCTAGGGTTTCTGCACCGCGACCACGCCAAGAACCACATAGATGTGGATGGGATAGAGTTGTCAGAAGGCTTTCCATCACACACAGGGATCACATTTTGAGCAAAGGTTTTCCGTGATAAATGAACCCAACTGGTCAGCTTATCGGCTGGATCAACACTGTGTGCCTTTCATGGCTCGTCTACTATTTCCACGTAGGAGGCCTTGTAGAGGGGGAGTGCACTGTGTATGTGTGATATATGTGTTTGCACAAGTCAGAGAGGCAAAGAAACAAAGGGAGAGAGCGAAATATGTCAGAGATTATTTGAATTCCCTTGTTTATTAAAAATGACAAAATTCAAGGTTGACCCTTTCACATTCCAAAAATATTCACGAGAACGGGAAGGAAAGGAAGGGAGCTCTCTGTCCTTGTTTGGGGGACTGCGTGCACCATCTGATGCCTCTGTTACCAAGCCCCTTAGGATGAGTATCATCATCCTAATAGTAAATGTAAGTACAGGAAGTAATGATTTCTGCTCCAAATTATGTGGATGTTTACACTGCTTGTCGACTGAGAAATATATTTCTGATAAAAGATAAACTGGTCGAAAGAAAAACAGAAGTTGTATTAGTACAACAGTGGGAAAGAGGAAATGGTGAGTCCCTGTAGACTGATGTACCTTGTAAAGCATACCCCCCCCCCCCTTCTGCACTGAAGGAGTCACTGCCAAGATGGCTGCTGGAGCTCCAGGCCTGCAGGGCTTGACCCTGCGCATGCTACCAGACACCATTTCTCTAAATCCAACCTCAAAATGAATCTTCAGACCCTGGCATAATTCCTCATTCTCTCTTCATGTCCTCCTCACAACATCGCTCTCTGTCTCAGTGTTTCACTTCTTTTATTTTCCCAACGTGGGCCATGGGGCGGATGGTGTTGGGTGCCTCATCTTTCAAATTCCTCTGAATTTAAGATGGTAAGAACTGTTTGCGAGGATGAGTGTTTCATGGAGCTGGATGTCTGGGTCTCTTCCATACAGGTTTATCATGTTGGCAACCATGGATGGCTCCTTTTTTAGGGTTGTCATGAGATGTCCTCCCCTGAGTCTAGACCTCTCAAACATAGTGGTAGGAATCCTTGGCAAACACTGTGCGCAAATAGAGTCATTAACATAGAAAGTCAAGTTTAATTGCAGGATTATAGTGAGTGTTTTTATGTACTCCCGACCTCATACTGAACTATGCTGTAAATGAAACAACGCATGATCACATCATTTTTTATTTAATGGAAAGTGTTCAGGAAAGTTGGGCTAACAGAGAATGCAAGAATTGTGTAAGCTGCACTGCACAAAATGAAAGTAATATTTTATGTTTTCAATGGGTTTGGCACATATATCTCAAAAATGTAAAGCCTTGTTTTATTTAGCTGAAGCAGTTTATTGTTTGCATATCTTAAAGCCAAATGTGGGATCAGCTGTATCCAATTTTAATTGCTTGTTTTGAGTATATAGCTTGTGAGTTTAGAAAGTCATTTCAGTTGACAAGTCCCTGTAATAACCACTGATTTATTGTCTTAGAAAAGTGAAATAATAGGTTTTCTGTCTTAGGCCAATCACTGAGAGGTTTTATTGGATTTTTTCACTTCTCTAATAACTTTGCATTATTTAACATAACATTATATGCCACTAAGTTGTTCTCAAGGACTTCATTTCCATCATTCACAAGGCAAACAAAAGATATTTTCCATTCCTGCTGGTCACATTATACCAACAGCTCCCTGGGCCAGGGCAGGCCAGGCCAATGTTACCTACTGTAGCTGGACTTCTGAGTATACGACACAGTTTCTCTCTTTCCTCTCAGTCTATTTTAGGAATTATATCTTGTCCTGTGTTTTTTCCTTTGAACCTTTTCTATGTGTCCTCCTCAGTGTGGTGTTAGGGCTCACAAGGAGGGTTCTAAAATTAAAGGCTGAACTTCAACCACTAGACGTTATGCTTATTCTTTATTTTTCCTTTCTCCAAGTCCCCCCCTCCACCCCCTTCTTTCTTCACCACTCAGTCAAACCACCCACTAAGTCTAAGGTCACTAGGTAGCCAAGGCTAAGGCTGTTCAGCAGGGCTGCAGCAAACTTGGCAAAGGCCTGGTAAGACTCCCTGCTGCTCCATGGGACATACCAGGTACTTTGCCAAGCCAAATAACACATTTAGTGAATTGAAAGTAAGATTTAAGTAGGGCAGTACAATGCGGCCAACCCTCTCATCTCGGAGCCGGTCCTTCTCTTTGTGTGCGAGAGTGTGAAAACTGCTCTTGTTCTCAGGGACTGCATCTTTTTTTCTCGATGATTATTTGGAAACGGGTCAGTTGGGTGTGGAGCCTATAACTCCACCCACCAGTTGTTTTTTCTCATAACTTCACATTCATTGCTTCATCAAATTTATTTCTCATCACCTCTCTTTCTTTACCTCCCCTCCTCTTTTTTTATATTTTCTTAATTATTTATTTTACCTGCACTCTTTTCTCCTCCTAGTATGTATATGAAAATTTATTGAAAGAATTCAGCAGCCAAGTTCAGGCCCTTGAAGTAATTAGATATAACTCCATGAATTATTCACTATTTTCAAAAGACAGTTCTATATTTGTTCATGACAGGGTTCTATAGAATTCAAACATGTGGAAATGAGCTTAATAATAATAATAACAACAATAATAATAATAATACTCCTTTATTAGTCCCTCAGTGGGAAATTACAAATACAAGCATGCCCCTTGTGCGGTGCCAAAGAGCAACTTAGGGTTCAGTGTCTTGCCCAGGTACACTTCGACATGTGGATGAGAAGAGCTGGAATCGAACCCAATGTAATAATGTATTTTATTCATAGATTTGTGTGGTTGTTGAAGCTGTAATGTATGATGCTAGATCGCAAGGTTGGACACACTGATTGTCATCATGCAGCATTGTATAAACATCCTAAAAAGACCAAGACAGGCTAAATGTTGATCCATGACTGACACAAACACAATTTTCAGTACTTAAATTGATGCATGTAATAGTGCAAACCAGGGATTCTAAGCAATGCATTTATTGTAGGTAAAACACTTAAAGCAAAGTATCTAAATCTACTGCGACCTTAAATGTAACACAAGTGCAATTAAAGCCAATAAACCATTTGTGGACTATTGATATTATGTATACATAACAGTATTGAATCACAGATATGTTGGCTTCTCATAGATATATTATTTATACGTGTAGGTGTCTAATATAATTAAATTGTGCACAATTCTTGCCATTCAATGTGACCTTAATATCAAACTTACTGCAGCTTGTAAATTGGCAGTGCAACAAATTAAAGCCTTATTAATCTCCCTTCTTTTATAGTAATACAAGTGTCTATTTAGCAGGCTAGGTGCTTGCTTGTTTTCTCAGGAACTGAGACTGTGTCATGTTGGCTCAATAGTTAGTACTGCCACTTCACAGCCAGAAGACCCTTGCTCTCTAGAGCTGGCCATATTTTGTGTAGGCTTTTTCCAAACACTGTGTTGTCTTATTCAATGTGGGGGCTGGACTTTCAAATTAATATATATACAGCTCTGGAAAAAATTAAGAGACCACTCCAAATTTTCCAAAGTTCATTTTACTGAAACACATACCTATAAATAGTAAAACCAGAGAACTCATAATTTTGCAGTGGTCTCTTAATTTTTTCCAGAGCTGTATATATATATACTGTATATATGTGTAGTATTCCAACAATTCCTTATTCTCTCAAAAACTCCTTATTCTCTGCTCATGTCCATGAATGCAGTCTTAGGAACAGCTAAGATACTGCGCAGGACCCTCAAGCTCCCAGGCCTCTAGTAGAGGACCCGAGCTTGAAGAGGGAATAGACCGCCTGAAGAGGCAAGAGGGGAATTTTTTTTTTTTACACTGATAAGTCATAACTTTATGACCACTGACAGGTGAAGTGAAGAACATTGATTATCTCGTTGCAATGGCACCTGTCAGTGGGGGGGATATATTAGGCAGCAAGTGAACATTTGGTCCTCGAAGTTGATGTGTTGAAGCAGGAAAAATGGGCAAGCGTAAGGATGTGAGCGACTTTGACAAGGGCCAGATTGTGATGGCTAGATGCCTGGGTCAGTGCAGCTCCAACACTGCAGCTCTTGTGGGGTGTTCCCGGTTTGCAGTGGTCAGTACTTTCCAAGAGTGGTCCACGGAAGGAAAACCGGTGAACCAGCGGCCAAGACTCATCGGTGTATATCAAAGTCCTATCAAGCTCACAGCCAAGCAACATCATTTTTCTCTCTCTCTACCCAACCGGTCGAGGCAGATGACTGCCCAACCAGAGCCTGGTTCTGCTCGAAGCTTCTGCCTGTGAAAAGGCAGCTTTTTCTTGCTACTGTCGCCTAGTGCTTGCTCATGGTGGAATTGTTGGGTCTATACATATACTGTAGAATTGGTCTAGACTTGCTCTATATTAACAAGTGCTATGATATATGTTATGATATAGCGCTATATAAATAAAATTGAATTGAATTGAACTGAATTTTACTATGCATCACCTTTGTGGTGATGATTGTTTTAAAAACAATAAGCCTTAACAAGGGTATCATTTCTTTGCTGTTGTGGAGTGTTGTATGAACAGTGTCACTGTATGGCAATAGTACAGTAGCTACTAGACAGTGTGCTCAGGCATAGCAAATTGAGGCCATAGGCCAAAGGACTGTTGTAATACATTAGCTGCTGCCACAAAGAGGTCAAACTCAGCTGTGTTACCTGGATATGTTTGCTGGCTTAGGTGCTTTATATATATACTGTATGTGTGTGTGGTTGCACCTTGCTGCACGAGTCTGTGCAGGCTAAACAATGGGACAGAGACCAGTGACAGTTCTTGACCTCCCCAGGGTGTACAGCCAGTACAGCCATGGTTCAGAGTTCACCTGCTAAGCTGTGCTAGACCTGAAGAAGAGGCCAGCTGTGGGCATGTTCATCCGTAGGATAAACAGAGGGGAGGATATAGAGATGGAGTGTTGATGAAAAATAAACCAGTAAGAGTCAAAATTTGTTAAAGCAGCCGGAATTCAGATCATTCCACGTGCCATTTTTTGCATGTTTGCTCTTTGGTTTGATTTACAACCAAATATAACTGTAAACCCAATGGTTTATCTTTTCTTGATTGAAATTATACGAAAATCCAACCTTAGATACCCTCTCATAGTAAATACTGTAATATAAGGTTCAGTATAGAGTTTTCTGGTAAGTGTTCAACTTAAACGTTGTGGCGTATAATAATACAGTACGCCTAAGGTCTTTATTGTCAAACATGAGGATACATTTACACACATCCCACGATGAAACTTGTCCTCTGCATTTATGCCATCCTGCCATCCTTCAATGCAGCGACCAGGGGACCATGTCCTGATGTTGCAAGGTTGCTGCAAAAGTAACAAAATATAATCTTTATCATCATTTCAAGATGATAAGACAGAACATGAGCTTTTGCTCATTTAGTGAACTGATACTAAAATGTGACATTGGCTTTTGATATTTTAGACAGATTTTTTCCTCAAACTCAACTGTAGTTTCAGTGGAAACATCTTGGTGTCATGTCATCTAAATGAGATGATGGGTCCAGAAATGTAAGGCATTTTCATGTTGTTGTTTTAGTAAAGTGATTTTAGATGGGTCATTTCAAGCAATTTGCAAAGAAGGAGGAGAAGGGAAAGAACAAGGATAGAGAGAAAGAGGTAAGGAGAGTGTTGGGATGAGGGGGAAAGGAGGTAAGGGATTGAGGGATGGGGAGGGCAGGCAGAATCAGCAGGCCGTACTCAAAGTCCAGCTGGTCCCCGGCGCCCAGGGTCTACTTCAAGGACCGCTCTCTCTGTTTCTGCCTCTCTCATTCATACACACCTACAACCACCCACACACATACACACACGGTAACACTCTCCACCATTGCTCATTGTCTGGCTCCAATCTCTCTGTATCCTCACTCCCCACATCAGCTCCACCCACCTTCCCCTTCTTTACTTTTGCTGTATCTGTCATTTTCACCCCCTCTCCATTTTTGATCCACAGGCTGACAATGATGAATTTCCCTCAGCTGTACAGGAGTTGGCAGAAAAAGTTTGCTCAGCAAAGTTTTGAAAGTAAAGCGAAGAGAGTGCGGCTTGTGATATTAGTGCAGGTTCAACACGATGCGCCGTGAGACAAACTCATTTTTCCTCATTTAACATTACCTTTGTCTTTTGCAAAATAAGCTTTTTAGGGAAACCTATTGTTGTTATCTCTTTTACTTATTTGGCCATTTTTTCATCATTCTGCTATTTTAGGTAATCCATAAGCTATTTTACATCACCTGCAGTTATGATTTCAGCCGAGGTTCTTTAAATTGAAAGGTCACCTGCTGATGTCACTAAGTCAGCAGAAACTACAAATAATAGAATCTTGAAGTCAAGCTCAGTGGTTAAAGTAATATAAAATATACATAAATCACTGTGAAGATGTTTCTAGATGCCTTGATTCAGATACTGGTAATCCCCTGAGATTCATTAAATGTCTGAAAATAATCACACACAATCAACATGCACTGTGCAAGACACATGTTTAACCGGTGTTGTAGCCATTTAGTAATTGTTTATTTATAGTTACCCACATTCACCCTTTCATACAAAAGCTCAACAGTTTCATGCTCTCGTTCTGGGCCAGATAATTTATGCTTAGCCATTTATACAAGTGGCAAGAAAAAGTTTTTCTTTGTTGTTTCAGTATTTTTTGTTTCATGCCATCAAGAGCGTATTGTATAATAAACAAGCTTAGGGTAGGCATCATCAACTACTTTTGTCCAAGGGGGGGCCAGACTTTCAGATTAATATATATATGCACAGTATTCTGTATATATACTGTGTGTGCGTGTACATATATATATACGCACTGTGTGTTGCTATATACAGTATAATAACATTAATAATATAACCGATAAGCCATAACATTATGAACATGAAATGAAGAACATTGATTAACTTGTTACAATGGCACCTGCCAGTGGGGTGAGGATATAAGGATGTGAGGGACTTTGACCAGGGCCAGATTGTGATGGCTAGGCGACTGGGTCTGAACATCTCCAACACTGCAGCTCTTGTGGGGTGTTCCCGGTCTGCAGTGGTCAGTACCGACCAAAAGTGGTCCAAGGACGGAAAACCAGTGAACCGGCGACAAGGTCATTGATGCGCTTGGGGAGCGTGGGGGAGCGAAGACTGGCCCATGTGGTCGGATCCAACAGAAGAGCTACTGTATGTCAAATTGCTGAAAAAGTGAATGCTGGTTCTGATAGAAAGGTGTCGGAACACACAGAGCATCACAGTTTGTTGCATACGGGGCTGCGTAGTTGCAGACCGGTCATAACGTTATGGCTGATACACTGATGTATATGTGACGGACATAGCAGAGCGGAAAGTATTGTAGTGATCGTTTATAAGAAGCGATTTTGGCCAACTGTATTCAACAACAAAATATTAATAATAAAATGACACATGCAGGTATCATATCATATATAAAGACACAATACAAACTTGAAAATGCAGTGTTTGTTTTATTTGAAAAGTAATGGTTTTGGAGATACAAGGTTTTCGCTCGACAGCAACGAGATATGTGTATATATATAAATATATATATATATAGAGAGAGAGAGAGACAAAGAGATATATAGCCTATATCGGTGTGAACAGACTCCTTAAAAACATGGGATTTCCATAATGAACACTGTTGCAGAATGCAGTCCTGATTGGCAGGACATGTTAATCGGTTTTGATGCCATCAGTGTCCTGATTGGTGGAAATCGCTTGCAAGAAGCAGGAAGAAAAGCCTTTTGAATTTGTTTGCCAGACCCGCAAAAATGTCTCCCTCTAAGAGCCTAAAGAGGAAAGTTGATGTGGAAAACTGCAGCTTTAATGAAGAATGGACTTATAAGTATGCATTCATCATGCCAACTTTCAGTAAAGCTACAGCTGTATGCCTCATTTGCAATGAAACGATTGCTGTTGAAAAGAAAACAATCTTAGACGCCACCATTACACAAGGCATGTAACTTGTCGCCTTGAAAGGTGGATATTCCGCACATCTATTTGGGGTTACTAAATCTTCCCTAATAAAATAATTTACATCAACTATCTTTGGGGTTGCATCAAAAGGAAGAAAAAATCATGCTAGATATCCCAAATACCGCCTCCTAACAATTTCTGAATTAATTCATATTCTGAGGGCTGCATGGGAAGGTTTGGTGGGCCAGATGTGGCCCGGGGGCCACCAGTTGACAAACCCTGGTTTAGGGTGTTTCAAGCATAATGTGCACGTTTAAACCACACTTACTATCTGCAGGTATTTTTGGTCAGACCTTTCCCAGCATCACTCAGGTGTTTTCTCATTGACATGCATCTCTGCTTCATTTAACTGCCTCCATCATTGAGCCCAATACTGGAGATGCACAACGCCATCACCCTATCATATAAATGCAAGCTACAACAGGGTAGAGATTTGAAACACCTGGTTAATTGGCCTAAAGCTTGTACATACAGTAATTCAATTCCAAAGCCTGAATTCGTCCTCCTCTCCCCCGACTCATCTCTCTTCCTCTCAACCTCGCTCCTTCTCTCTAGGATTATGTGCAGGTTACACAGCTAGCACAGTGTGGATTAGCAGGGTCGTTCCTCCATGCTTGGTGCCTCTCTTAATGTGATTATGGATCATCAGGCTTGTTTACTGTTAGCTATTTCATTGTTGCAAACTGACAAAAGTTCAGCCCCCTTCAACCCACTTACTGGTGCCCACGCCCACACACTCATACAGTGCTTAAGCTGTCACCCCCCCACCTCATACTGCTACATACATACATCTGACACACAAACAAACAAACAAATTACACTTAATAGTCACATCAACAAAGTATTGCAATGTCTGAAAATTTTCAGTGCTGCTTTTGTTTGAAAGGCAGTACAATTTTTCTACCCTTCAGATAATGGCATTACAGGCACCATGTACTATAATGTTTATTATAAAATGACCTGTTTTTCATCAGTGCAGTGACAGTGCACAAGAGATCAGGTGTCTGTATGTGTTCCCTTTAGCTAGAGTCCACCATAACCATCTTTAAGTGTCAAGCACCGCCTTTCATTAGCCTAATGAAGCCATCACGACAGCATGTTTGTACAGAGCATGGCCTAGCTCTGTCAGACTTCCCAGCTATGCACTCCATCAGTGGTGAATGAGCCTCTGTGTGGCCTGAGGGGGGTGTGACTTAGACTCGGTGTGTCATTAGCCATTGATGTTATTGGCTCATTATCTCCCAATTAGGCTGCTATCAGAGCTAGCTGGCGTTTTCATTACAACATAGACCTCCATGATCTAACAAAGACCAATGCCGCTGATTAAAGATGGTTTCAGCAATAACATGTAGTGTGAGGTCTTTGAACTCTCTGTGATATAGTTAGAGCGGAGGTGATATAACACAATGAAGCTGATTAGAGAGGGCATGTCTCTTATTGTGCCACTTACTGAGGTTAAGGCAGAGTAATACTGATTAATGCGTTCTTGGTAGCGCGTTTTGTTAATAATGTACAGTCAATTATGGGATGGAATAATTGAGGATGGGTACAATTAAGCTTTCAAAACTACAATGGACATCAATTCTGATTCTATTTTAAGACTCTCCATCTGTAAGTGTAAGCACCCACTGGCCCTTCCATCCACATCATGATACGCACGCATTGTACGTGTGCACACAGTGTAGTCGTTCAGTGTACGACCGCTGAAGGACAAGTAGAAGTCTGTGTGTGTGTTGAAGGACTAATCAGCTCCGTTAATCACCCAGGGTGGGTCAGCCTGTAAGGCAGGGACAAAAATCGCCTCTCCTCAGGTAAATCAGAACAAGGAAATAAAGTCCTGCAAATTAGAGGCCTAGAAAAGGATTATAGTCACCATGTTTGTCCTTCACTTTGACCATGGAATCAGTGCCAGCTGGGCAGTACTTCTCCCTCATGTTGTATTACTTTTTTAATTAATCTACCACAGACTCCTTAGAGTGATGAGATACATTAGAGTTGTCTGTTCAATGCAATCAATTATCTTGCTTTGTTCCTACAGAATATTGGAGATAATTGACATGTCTTTCTCATGTTTTAACTGAGTGTGCATTTAGTTTGAGTCTTTTTAATCAAGTGATTGTACCAAAACATCCTCCTACAGGCTTAGACTTTTAAGCTTAAGAGAATGTTCTCTTTCAGAGTATTTCAGCCACATTATTGAGGAAAGAAGCAACATAATACAGTAACTGGTAGTGTGTGTGTGTGTGTGTGTGTGTGCGCCGGAGTGCTACGTTTCTGCCTGTTTACCTGTTAGAGGGGTTAGTTCCATGATCCGTGAGAACGGAAAGTGTCTGCCTGGTGATTAACTCCACATCGCAGCACAACGTCTTCCCCCTCACTTCATAAATGGGCTTTAATTGAGGGAGCTGGCTCCTTAGCAGGGAACCTCTTTCACTCTGTGTCGATTAAAACGTCATTTTACAGCCAAAAAAGAAACACGTTCCCAATCACTGCCCTTGAATTATTGTTCTGTAGCTCGAGGCTTGTATTTTAAAGTCACTGAATAATTGCAATCAGATTATTCTAATCAAGTGCTGGAACAGTAATTACAGGTTGCAGTCATTTAAGCTGCCCTGGAAGTCCCATACACACTGCTGGTGTGCATATTAAAAGTTTATGTCGCAAGAGATAAATTTAATGAAGAGGATTGTAATCTTTCAGCTACTTTTAGATAGGTTTCACAGGTGTGAGAGGAGAGCACAATCAAAATTTCAGCCTTCAGAGTAGCTGCGCCAAAGGCAGTTATGGTGGATGTTTTTTGTACCCTGTGCCATTCTCCTCCTGCCCCCATAGTACCCTCAGTCAACCTAGCCCAGACATTAGTACCAAACAGTTCTCCCAATAGGACTAGACGCGTTTCCTCCCACTTATCTCCCCCCCACTGATAACCTCATCTGTGCCCAGGTCTGGATTTCATGTCAAGGCAAACGTTAGGTGGCTTAGCGCTGTGCCAAGCTGTCAGAGAAGCATGAGAATTACAATCTGGAGGTCTGTGTGACAGTGGAACCGTCTCTCCTAATCCTGTTTACGCACATCCGCATCACCCTGTTCCAAAACAGAAACCTAAGTGTGTGTGTGTGTGTTTGTCTCTGTGTGTGTGCGTGCATGTGCATTCATATATACAGTCTGTGCTTGTTTTCCATCACTGTGTGAGTTTGTGTACCTCTTTCTCACTACAGTATGTCTGTGGCTCTGTGTGTGTGTATGTGTGCGTGAGTCTCTCTATGTATTGTGTTGATGTGGAAGGTGTCGTACATGCTCTGAATGTATAATTCAATATGACTAATCATGGTGGTGGCTGCCAACCCAGCAACACTGGCTGACAGACTGGGCCCAAAGCTAATTTGATAAGGTTACCATGCTCTTGAGCTGAGATTCGGATTCAGCAGCAGCAGCGGTAGTACAGTATCTTGCGCAGCTACCTGAGATACAGTCCCAATCGACTACTTCGGGCTTCCGTCCACGCCCAGCTATTCCACACCTAATCCTTATTCAGTTAGCTTGGCTGCATAGGAAACGTCTCCTTCTGTGTCAGACGCTAATCGCAAGAAGCGCGGTTGGGGGTTGGAAAGAAATTGAACATGATAATAATCATCCAGAAAATGCAGTACCTGTGCCTTATGAAACACACAGGGGCTTACGGAAATCGATCACAATGGAATTGATTGCCATAACTCAGAGCTTGGTGGCACAATGCTTCAATATATTGTGGTAAAACAGGACGCATTTTAATCTCTTTTCTGCCCGTATTTCAGTGCAAATCTCTAGCATGTTAGTACATGTGGTATCTGCTCAAGTGGTTTAAGAGATATGGGCCATGGTGTTGGGAAGGTGCTTTATGAAAATTCAACATGTGAAATAACACGCCAGAAGCCCACCTTCACAAACTGCATTTTGCCATACGTAGCAGCGTGATATGTTAACTGAAGTTTTATGTATTTTGTGTTAAATTCAGCACTTGATGTTGGTGTGTAAATCTGGAACCTTTCTATGAGCTTTCTTAAGTCTCTTCCTTATGCTAGACATATGCATCATATCAGCAGTGCACACCATTACCAAGGAGTTATTCAATATTCAGTGATTCAAAAATTAAGTTCTATCCAGTTGGGAGGTTTTCCTTGGCCTGCTATTCCTTGTTATTCATCTCCCTCATACTGTAATGGTGTGTGACAAAGTTTTGTCTGAGAGATTGGAGTTTGTAGCCCCACTAGGGAGAGGCTACAGACGGGCTATAAGTAGGGCAATGTCGGTCGCTTGGGCAGATCCAACCACTTTGGTCCGATTGGGTCTGAGAAGCGCCGCAGCCTCTAGAGGTATCAAGCAGGGCTTTTACACTCTTAAGTCTTGTTAAAATGTTAATTAAGTTGACCAAGGGGCTTTTTTGAGTTGAGCAACACATTAGTTCATTTTATATTGCAGTCTTTCTAATTAGTAATGAAGATGATCGCATTTTCTACATTTTGATTAATTTCACTGCCTTTGTATTCTGTGCATGGGGAATGCAATCAGGGCGTGTATGGAAAACTGCAAGGAAATACCGTATGAGTACACATTGTGGCTCCTTCAAGAGATGGAGGGTTTTCATTTCCATTTCATACAGAAGGCTGCAAATTGCTTTTAGGTGCATTTACACCATGGCTTCATGGTATGCAGACTGATTTTGTGTGTTTATCATATATATGACAGGTGTTGACAAATGTGGATAGAAGTTGCTAATTGCACATCCTGATGTTTCAAAATCCTTGTCTCTCATTAGCATTTCAGCCAAAAAGTATTCCGTTTAATTCTGACATCCTGTCTTAGTTTATAAAATGCAACTCTTTCTGGAGATTGTTGTCTTTACATTAGATATATCATCATTAGCAGAAGATTCTGGAGCAGGGAATTCTCTGTCAGAGGATTTGAACATACAAATCAGTCAGCCACTAAAGTCAAATAAAAGGAAGTATAAATGGCGAGGGAGCAAGAGGCAAGGGGTGTCAGCAAATGGTTAAGATAAAACTGGCAGGTTATTACAGTTTTTTCCATTTCAAAGTCCAATATAAAATTTCTATTATACGGACAATTAATTACCCCTGCAAAATGGCAAATGTGCATCCTTGTCAGGTGGAGTGTACTCTGATGGCCTTTCCTCAAACAGAGAATGTGAAGATTTGATCTCTTCTAATGGTTCTGCAGGAAAGGGTAATTACGGCATGGTCAAAGCTAATTTGCTTTCTGCCAGATGAACTGTTGTATTTTATTGCAGGCTGACATTTTAAAGTAATTATGGCACTGTTGACCCCAGACAATTTCAGTTGTAGCGTGGTCTTGGGTGATCCTCGCTTTCTGTCTCTCTCTCTCTCTTTCTCTCTCCCTCTCTCTGAATGGAAGTCAGAGGCGTAACAAGGTAATGACACGGACGGAGAGAGCCATATGGGGCTCCCCCATCAAGCTCGCAGCCTCAAACATCATCATTACCCAACATGCATTTTACATTGACTTTGCATCCAGATAGAAATATATGCCACTGCCATGACGACGTCTGTGTGGGCATGTGTTTTCCTTCAAGTGTGTGCATGTAGGTCAGAGTACATTCTTGTGTGTGTGTGTGTGTGTGTGTGTGTGTGTGTGTGTGTGTGAGAGGGAGGGTAATGTGTATTGTCCTTTCATCCCTAGGTTGCATTCATTGCCCATCCCATAGATCCATGTATCGATGAGGGTATAATTATGTGCCTCAGTGATCATCTCTCTGTTTCTTTACTGCACAGGAATTAAGTAGGCAAAGGTCAGTGTGTGCTCCCTGAAAATTGCCTGCAGAAAATCATATGGCGATGAGAGCAATTATGGATTTTTCTCCCCCTCTCAGGACCCCTCGCTCTCCCTCGTACTCTTTTTCTCAGTGTTTCTCCTTTTGTCGATGAACATTTGAGCAGATGTCAGTCGATGTGTGCTTCTAGCAACCTCCGTATTTGCACTGCCGCAACCCCCTAAATTATCTCTCCTGTATTCTCTAATTATTTTGGAAATGCATGCAGACATGGGCATGCACACACACACACACACACACACAAATAAATGAAAAACAATAGTAAGGAGATGCTTCATTACCTCAGAAGATTATGTGATGAATGTTACTGACAGCACTCTGCATATATACTATATATTATGTACCCTTTCACCTTTTTTAATATTCAGTGGCACTGATTTGCATGAAAATCAGCAAAAATACTGTTTTTGTCTAATCAATTGTGTTGATATGTTGCTAATCCTAGTTAGCACCTGATGATTCCACCTCACTTATCATCTGAGTTGTAAGATATCAGTCAGTTAGCGTAATTATGTCTCTTTTCAGTTGATGGTGCACAATTGAGCAGGGATTTAGCCATAAAGATGGACATTAGATAGTGGGGGAGTCCCAAAATATGAGAACCCCTGGGACAATAGAATCAGAAGTTTTCAGAATATGCCAGAGTATTCAATTTTCAGAGAGACTGGCATAAAGGGGATGCTGTCTATCTATCTTGCTCAATCTATCTTTCCCCTTCCTTGGCTAACCATACTCCTCCATCCCCTAATATCATTCTGAATCTAATAAAGACTGACACTTGTGACACTTCAAACATGTCGCCACCAACAGCTCCTTCCTAACAAAAGAGCCCCCAGCGCTACACGTTAATGGCGGAGCAGAGCAGGCCGGTGCAGCCCGGCCCAGCAGGTGTCTCCCACACATCCTGGTACTGAGAAACACTCCCTCTCATTCAGCCTGTCACTGAAAACAATGGCACAAAAAGCCCTCGCCTGACGTGCACACAATGGCCACCGTGCACAGACGGGGCCTATAGCTTTGTGATGCCCAGTGTCTTAGAAAAAATTTATATGTAAACATGGAATAGAGGCACTTTAGAATTGGCAGTATCGAT
Source organism: Gadopsis marmoratus (assembly GCA_036023855.1). Classification (NCBI taxonomy): domain Eukaryota; kingdom Metazoa; phylum Chordata; class Actinopteri; order Centrarchiformes; family Percichthyidae; genus Gadopsis; species Gadopsis marmoratus. The sequence goes on along the minus strand of JAVQJF010027613.1, from coordinate 97,945 downwards.
GATATAGAGGAGATGGATCAAGAGAGATTTCTTCTCTGCTTAAGATGTTATTAGTATTAGTGTATTATTGTTATTAGTAATTAAAATATGCATGATTATAATGTGTAAAAAGTTGAATTACTTGACTTTAGTTTTAGACCACTTAAGTCAAAATGAGCCTTTGTTGTGGATTATATGGTTACATTTTGCCATCACACCTTCTATGGAAAAATATAACTTATGTTCCCTTTTAGTATGTATAGCGAGAAATAGTCACAAACTAATTGAACAAATAATAAATAATATAAAATAAAGGTAAGTTAAGTAAAGTTTTGCCATGTGCCATCCTTGTGACCTGTCCAGGTTGTGACTTTGTCAATGTATGCTGCAATGGGCTTCATCTACCAATGACATGAACACAAAAAGCGGTTATAAAAATGGATGGATGCATGAAGTTAAAGAAAAACAATCATGAAAATAAAATGTTGTCAGTATTGGCAGTTCTTTGCCTTTTTAAAATCAACAACCCGAGTCCATACATTTGGACATTACTCAAGACAAACCCTCTACCTGTGCACCTACTGTACAGATTACAATGCGTAAATGTACACCAACTAAATTGTTATATAAGGAGCCAAGCGTCCTGGATATTTTGCTACCATTTTGCCCCTTAACTGCATCTCGGCTCAGCAATTGAAGTTATGCCTAACACAAAAGAGTTTGGGGACCTCGACAACCTCTATAAACAATTGGGTGGAAGGATCAAAGGCAACAAGGCTGGTCTTTGCTGCCTGTAGGGGTTGTAATTGAATATATAGCCTGCTGTGCATTGTGTGGCAGAGATTTCTCCTTCGTCTCTCAAAGAACAGCATGCCTAATTATAAAAGCCTTGTCAATTGTCTGATACAACTTTGATAATGTGAGCCTCCAGCTTAATGTGCAGCACAATCGTGTTTTCAAGAAGCAAAGCTATAGTTCTTGCTAATCATGTTCACCTTAGTAATCTAATAATAACTCCGTCACTCTCAGTATGTATTGAAGCCTTTGCAAGGTGATGGCCTTGTTGCAATGTAAAAAGGTGCTGTAACTGTAAAATTGTCATATAGTCAGGATATATTCAGGACATCAATTCCTGTTGAGCTCAGCAATGTTTTAATCACATTATGAATGCCCTTTTCAGCGAGGGACTTAAATATTCTGCATAACCAGTTCCATCGATGGTCATGTATTAATTTGCTCATGTGTATGTTTGGTTATTTAGAACATTTATTTACTTTCTTTAACGTGTGGTTTGAAATCCAGAATGTGCTGTATTTATTTTTGGGTCCACACATGACAAAAAATGTGAATATTCTCTCACAAATCCAGGTCCTAAAGTGAGATTAAACTGATTCATATTAGTCAGCGGGTTAAAGATGTCTTGATTTACTATCATGGAGTTCTCACTACCTACTGTATGTAGATGGCCACTTTATGGAATTCCTTTTGGTGAAAAACTTTTTCTCACCATGTTTGGTTTGCAATCTTCCCTTAAACATACTTTATATTCTTAGTGATGCTCATGTGTTCGACTTGCTGTATTTGTGTATGCATTTAAGAGTGAGTGAGCCATCGAGAGACGAAGGGTTAAGAGAGGTGAATTAATGTTTATCCTTGATATCAGGGTTTGTAAAGTAAAAACCTATTCATTCATGACCTATTCATTCATGTGATTCACAAAGGCAAACTCATCGCCAACTGTTAGCTGGAGGTGTCAGCATTTCAGCAGACTTGATTAATGCAACTTAAGGTGATCCCAGAACATTGAGTTGTAGCATCTTTTTGCATTATTATGGTGTTAATGCAATAATAATATGTAATAATCTGTTCCTTAAGCACTTGTGGCTCAGGCTGAGGTTACAGGTTGGATTAAGTCCCTGGAGGTGATGGTAATAATAATCTGACTCCTATAATAGGTTAGGCTTGTTCCGACCTGTCTGGTCTTGAATGTGCCTTAGAGCGCCATCCTGATCACTGTTGGATGAGGTTCTTAGTAAGAAAAAAAATGGCTCTTTAATTCATCATGCAATCAACCAACCATATAATTTAAATACTTCTATGGGAATTAGGGTAATGTTATGATAATTGCTATACAATTCAGTATAATAATTTTTCCCCTGGTTGAAATTACTTGATTGTTCACCGTAAAGGTGGGTAATACGAGGATTTTAATTGGTTCATAAATTATTTGAAAATAATGTAGGCAGTCAGAGGTAGATTGTTGGTGTATCATATTGGAAATGCTAAACTCTATTTGTTCCACATTAACGCGGAGTAAACCTCAAATGTGGAAAAAAAACATTTTCTGGATCTTCGTTTCCGAAGGTGGAGAAAAACAGAATGATGAGCAAATATGTGCCTGCCTCAAAGAGCTATTGCAGATTATTGAATAATGTTGCGGTTTGAATAGATGAGGCTGTAGAGAAACACATGTTGGAGTCAAAGTTGGAGTTGAAGGATGTCACGATTTCCATTTCCTGTTTTCTTTTGTTTGTGCCTTTTACATCCAGGTCATCACCCTGTTTGCAACACAGGCTCTTGTTTTGTCTCAGGGCAGGGCTGAGTGGCTATGAGTGTTGTGTGCATGAGATTGCACACACACATGAACGATATTCGTGTATTTGTGTGTCGGGCTGCCTTTCGTGCATGGTGCGCATAGTGGGGGCAGGGGCATTGCTTTCACAGCCCATCACCTTCACTTCCACACCCAATTTGTCATGAGTGTCAAGCGTCAGGGTGAAAGCTGAGGAAGTCACCACAAGAAAATGGCTGCTTCCACATCAAAAATGGGGGAAGAGAAGGGGCAGTCACTCAGGAACGGTGGCGGTGGAGATGCACTGTGGCCAAAGCGACACGGGGAGAATGAAAAAAAAAAACCCCAAAAACAAATACATAAAAAAACACACAGCTGCCCTCTCCTCTGATTGTGTGAAAGTGCATGGCGACCACTCAACATCCTCCATCAGTAACCCGAAAAGAACTGCTGCTCTCGAGTTTTCCCCAGTGCTGTGTGGTGGCAATGCTAAGTGACTGGGTGTGGTAGGTGACATGGCTGCCAAGGCTCTGACTCTGACTGATGAGCTGTGCGGTTGGTACTGGGCATCTATAAACATCTGCCCCTCTCTTGAGTGACAGGTCATTAGCAGTTTAATCAGATTCCAGCGTCAGTGCCGGCTGTGATTATTGGTTCATACTAGCCCCTCCCTGACTCTGCATGCAATTATTTCTTTTGATGGCTTCTCTTGTGTTTTGGTGTTTTCTTTGAGTTCAGTCAGGTGACATGCATCAGTGCAAACTGTGAAACATGCTGTGCATGTTTTTTTTTTATTATTTCTGGCAGTAAAAGAATGTAAAAATACAACACAGTAAGGACTTATTTCTAGACCTGAGGTAAACCAGCCACAATGCGCCACACAATAGTGCTGCGTGTTTGAGGTGTCTTTGTACCTCCATGTACACATTTCCATGACTTTTGTGTTGGCCTAATCCAAGTGATCAGAAAAGCCATTACAGAGGGGTATGGCTTGTAGCTGGAGGATTATGGACTATTGAAGTCTATGTTCGTCTCATGCTGGAAACTATCAGTGACATCTTCACCCGGTCAAATCCCACAGCATTAGTTCCTCAACTGACTGACCTGCCTGTACAATAAGGGCACCAACTCAGACACAGATCCCCAAAGGTGGAAATTACAACTTGCTTCACAACCAACACAAAGAGCTCTCTGTTGTGGCTATTATTACCATTAGACATTTGATAAAATTTCTGTTTATCTTTTAGCATATCATTGTTTGATTTATTTATGTTATTTATTTAATATTTATTGGCTTATGCAATTATTTAGAAACCTTTATATTCTATTCTATATTAATGTAATATTTCTGTAAAAATTGCAGTTGTTGATGTACAACAGGTAGCTTTTGGCCGCACAAGGACTCATTGGTTTGCAGCAATGCATGACCATATTCCATGCTGAGCACTCACATATAAACTACTGGAAACAGATTGAAATACTTATCAAACTGTGTAGGGACGTAACGGGGACTGCAGCTGAATGCTGACTGGCTGACATGAATATTTGGCTCTTGATTGGCACATGTTTTATTTTGGTACAATGTTCTCATTGAGGGGTCCAGTGTGAAGCAGGGCTGGGGGGGATTGGACGGCAGGGATTTCAACCTGATTAAATGCACCCTCTCTGAGAGATGACTTCACAAAGGCAGGCACAGAACAAACTCCAACAGCTAGAAGCAGGGAGATATAAAGAGTGGGACTTTAAACAAAAACCAAACCAATCAAGGTAAAATAGAGATTGTGAGGGCATACACCACTGTATAAGAATATATATATATATATATCTAAAGAGTGCTGGAAGAGTGGAATCCACTGTACGTGGAGCACCCGGCAAAGGGTAAACTAGGTTGAAATCTAGAAAAGTCTGCTATGTAAAAATCCAGTGGTTGAATAACAATTTAAGTATGATGGAATGAAAGCTGCAAGTTGTTTTTTTTACCTTCTATTTTCAGCAGATGACTTAATTTGCACAGGAAAGGCTGGGCTCCCCCTCTGTCCCTTTCTTTCTCTACTTCCCTCCCTCAGTCCCTGCATCTCTCCTTCTCTCCTCTTTGGACTGTACCGTGACCTTCATTGGCGTTCCACCTGCAGGAAGCCATGTTTGATTCTCTGTCCGCCGAGACGCCTGCTTGACAGCAGAATGGTGTCATAGGACCGAGTGGAGGAATTTCTCTTTCTCTGTCATCATTAAGGGGCTTCCCCCTATGGTGAGGGGGATGAAAAGTACGATTTAATGTTCTCTGGAGAGTGGCAGCAGAAGAAAAGCTCAAAGCCCTGCATGCTGGTTTCTGAGTGGGTCACTCCAGCCCTTGCAGCGAATGGGATGTCCCTTAGGAATTTGCCATAGACCAGCCTGAAAGGCTGGGGATTAAGACCCTTTTAAGGATGGAAATGTAACAAAAGGAGCACTTTTATGATGTAGCAGCATAAAATGAGGGGGTCCATTGTGTAACTGATTGCAAAAGATCTTTGAAACAGGCGGCTCTGCTCGGCATGCTCGCCTGGCCCAGTGGGCTTTAGCGGCTTGTACAAAATGACTTGTCTACATTAGGGACAGAGTGGCTCTCGTTTAGGAGGCAATGTAGAAGATTATTGGTTTGTTTCTATTTTCACCCTTTGCTCCTCCCTCCTTTTCCCCCTCTCTCTCAGTCACTCCCTCCTCTCCATCTGCTATCAATGCTGGATTGAAAGTGGCGACAGAGTCCCAGTGAAAGTTGGTTAATTTAGAGCGAGAGAGAAGGTAATTAGCATGGCCTCAGGCGTGGCTAGGCTAGAATAGGAGGCACTAGTATAGCTTAGATGTGAATGGGAAACACCATGCTCGGTTTCGAGGCAATAGTGACCAGATGCTGTGACTGTGCTCACTGCAAAAGCCAATCATGTGAGAGAAAGAAGCTGCCAAGGCAACGTCACCGCACAGGCAAATATAATTGTAACTGGATGCTAATTGTATGCTAAGAGTGTGGTGTCAAATGTCAGGAATTAATTCATCAGCGGTTTTCTTATTGCCTGTTAGTTATTCTGAGGTTGCATGATAGTTTATTATGATCACGTATATTACCTTTTAGTTACAGAAAAAAAGCATGGTGGAGGAGGAGGAGAATGGGATTAAGGATAGAGTGACAATGAAAATTCTCTTGTCTGCTGAGTTTGATAGAAAAATGAAATGTTAATTTTGGATGGATGATTAGAAAGCACTCTTGCTTTGTTTGGAAAATGATTGCATTGTTTGGGGATCATAGCAACTCAACTTTGGCTGTATTACACTTGAGCTCTATCCAGCTGAAGTGCAAGTGATACACATCTGATTGAGCATCTTGTAGGCACCTGTAGCACATGACGTTTGAATAAAAGCAGACCTTTTGCGTATCTCGATTTGAATTTACAATGGGTATCTGTGTTTAAATTAACAACACATTTGGCCATTGAATGAAAACTTGTCTTTTTGTTGGGAGTAGGAGAACACACAAGAAAGGCCTGTGAACACTAGAGGGGGAGCTTACCCATGATGCAGCCTGAGCTGGTCTGACAGAGGGAGCTGTTCTCAGGGCCCCACCACATCCACGCCTTTTATCACCCCTCCATCCCTCTGTCGCTCCCTCCTCCACCTCCAGCACAGGCAGTGGGAGACCTCCAGGGATCAGAGGTCAAGGGTCGGGAAGAGCGGCGGGCCTTTTTATTGTCATTCTCCCAGGAACGAAAGGGGAAGTGTTTCTGTGTGTGTGCGTGCATGTGTAAGTGCACGAGGGAGCATTCATATATATATATATATATATGTGTGTGTTTGCGTGTGTGTCAGAGAGAAAAGGTCCAAATGTGTATTTTTTTTGTATATTTATATGATTGCATCCATAGAAAATCACTGTTTAAATCTTTTCAAATGTGTTAAACCCAGAATAGTATTTTGAATACATATGCATATGTTATGTTATACTTACTATGCACGTGGGTTCGGAAGAAGATGTGTTTTTACAGTATGTGTAAGGCGAAAAGTTGTGAACAGAGGTGTTTGGAGAGAGGGGGGTGGACTGGCTGCTGAGTTTGTAAGTAGAGGGGAGAGAAGTTTAGGAGGCCTCACACTGTGATATGGAGACCTTAAAAGGCCTCTGGAGGGAGTGTAATATCAAGAGCAGGATTATTCCCCAATCCCTCTTCTCCTCCTCCCTTCTTCACTCCCCCTCTTCTTCTCCTTCTCTCCTCTCTTCAACTGACCCTCATCACCTCCTCCCTCACTCCCCACATCATTTAAATGTCTAAAGAGTAATTGAATGAATTATCATACCATTTTTTGACAAATTCATTGACTCGGCAGGGTGAGTGACCAAATGTTTCCTTCCATTAGTGTCTAACAAGACATGACATTTGAGATTAGTTTATGCGCTGGTTAGACCTTTTGCTTTTTCCCTTGGTTCCAGAAAAGAAGGCCAATAAGTGTATAAGGGGGGGAAATCTTAAATGCAACACAGACTGCAGACTTTTAAGGGGAATGTGGTGACTACAGCCTGAAACATGGCATTTATCCATGCTGCACTCCTACATATTCAGGCTGTGCTAAATTCTTTTTTTTTAAACTTGTTTTGAAGACAGGCTTCACAAACCAAAGCCAGTAGCAAAGTGAAAAAGGAACTGTTGTGGGGGATGGAATTTAGCGCTGCACAGACTATTCTCTCTGACCTCGGTGTTCCCACATCAAAGGGCCTCCGCAGCCCACTTCCCTCGACGCGAGCTGAAAAGAGGTCTTTAGTGCGGAGGCTTGTGCTTGTGTGTATATGTGTGTGAATGTGTTTAAACCTTCAGGCTGCCTTGCATGCTGCCAATATGTGGTGCTAGATGGCGATACCAGGTTGTTGGGCTTCGACTGAATCCCCCTGTGCTTAGAAAGGGAGTGGAGAGGGTAATAATATATTGTGCATTTTACTTTAGAAATATGCTTTTCAACTTGTGTAGTTTTCATTTAGAGATTTATTTCTCTCCCTATTTGTCTGTATTAGCAATTAAAATAGCAGATCTTTGGAAGCGCAACCGGCTCACTGTAGTTCATTAAACACACAGCAAGTTAATTGAAGTGAGAGGTTGGAGGTTAGAAATTTGGAAGAGTTCCATGTTTTTTCTCTTGTAGGCCACAGCTGTGTGTCCTCTGTCTCCTGATGAGGGCGAACAGAGTTGAATCTGCTGAGTGTGTGGGTCACATGCACAGGGCGGTGAACCCCCTGCACCAAAGAGATTCAGGACACACACACACCACACGTTGACACACACAATCAGGCCACACACACGCACACGCCAGAAGTTAGTGTAATGAGTCTTGTTACAGCCACTTGTTCCTCGTGTGGAAAAGGCAGAAGGTTTATCTGTGATGAGATGAAACGACCAGCTTCCATGCCTCAGTGTGATGCAACAGCTGCGCCTGCAATGGGCTGCTCTTACCCCCCCCAAGAAAAAAAAAATCCCAGTTACCACACACACACACCACACACAGGCACATTCTATGCATATGCATGGACATTCGTATTATACAATCACACTAAATGCAAAGTAAACATCGCTTGTATATTCCACAATAAAATGCTCTACTTCTTGTACAAAAGCACGCACACCTTTCCTTTCCGCCCACCCCACAAACGCACACACGCCAACGTACACAGGACTCCCACTACTACTGCTGGGTGAAAAATAAGTATTTGCTGACAGGCAGAGAGAGGGCCGCCACCGTTGTGCCCCATCCGGCTTGCAAACGGCTCGATACATCATGGTGCTCTCCTCTCCTCCAGCCCCGGCTCCACTCCCAGGCCAAATCGAGCATGTTATTCTCTGCTCACATATGATTTCCCCCAGCCACCCAGTGACTGAGCAGTCTCTTCTCCTACAATGGAGAGAGAGAGAGAGAGAGGGAGAGCAAATCTGGACACACGTTCCTGCGCACACACCCACGTGTATACACACACAATCCAGACAGTGAAAACCGACAAAGAAAGCCACACACCCTAATAAGCAAGCATGTACACACACACACACACACCCACACACACACACACACACACACAGACTCGCTGACCTCTGTGCTTGCCACCACAAGGCTGCCACTGATCTTCAAATACAGCAGAGCATCAATCAGTTCGCGACTGCCTTTTAGTGTCATTTTTCTTCCTTCCCCCGGCTTTTTGTCCTCATCCTCTCAACCTTTCCTCTGCTCCTTGAGTATTCTTACAGACGTCTGCTCTTTCTGCCTGAGCCTGCAGATCATAGGTCATATTTAGTTTATCTCTCAGCTCCCCCTCGCACATCGGCACTGTAAAATATCCCAAAGAGATAGAGCTGGATAATGTATGTAAATCCAAATTGTTGTATCTCAGGCACTTATTTATTCCACTTTTTTTCTTTTTTCTTTTTATGGAAATTTTTTAGATTTTCTCTCTCGCTCTTATCCTAACCCTCCCCCGTCCTGCCTCAAAGTCTCCCTGCGTCATAAACTTGAACGATAGACAAATGTTTCATCCCGGGACTGTAACCCGTGATAGTACACTTCCAAGAGAGAGAACCTTCTGAATCGTCTCATAAAATAAACTTCGCAACGACATCTTAGTTTTTCCTCATGACAAATACTCAGCAAATATAAACATTAATGTTTACAGAATGTTATAATTATCTACTAATGGTAGTTGAGCAAACACAATATATTCAGTGTACTGTACTACAGAATTTTATCTTCATGTTCAACTATTAATAAATTAATAGTTATGGCTTTTCCATAGATATTGGAAATTAGCCACAATGTTGAAAGCCTCATTATTACTTCTGTGCAGTATTTATAGCTCTATCTCCCCATTTTGTAATAAATAATAATACTCACAAAATTGAAATCCATGTGTTCAACGCAGTGTTTCAGCTGTATAAATGTTGATCCATGGTTCTAATTTGTGGTCTTGCTTTTTTTTTTCCAACAACTCAATAATGCTCACATTGAGAGCCCAATTAAGTGTGACTGTGTTTATTTTTAGCTTTATGGCAAATGAATTAAACTTCTCAGTGGAAGACTATTAGACATTCCCTGGCAGCAGCAGCCTGCCAGCCAGCCAGCTCGCTGCTTTGGGAACGTCAGCGCACTGAACACTCGCCCCGCAGAGCACATAATCGTGTTTACTTGGTTGAGGTCCCAAAATAAGTGTTATCTTAATTAATAAACAAATTACAAAATAATATAAAAAAAAAACTCGTCAGCATAGAAGTTCATCAATTACCAGGATTAGCCGGGCAAGAAGCATGTAATCTACACAGAGACATTTATAGGGCAATGATTGTGCCACCTTCCCCATAAGCCTTTATTGTGATGAAATTTGGAGCAATAAAGCACCTTCCCATTTCCCCTGACAAATCCTGTACTCCTCCTCAAAATCAAAAGGTGAAGCATTTAGCAGTCCGCCTCTAATGGGTAAAGCCGTGTGACGAATGAATTGCCCTACACACATCCAGTGGTGTGCTAAAGAGGGTGGAAAGTCAAGAAAACAGAGTGAAAGGAAATTAGAGACTGTCTGGGAGAGTAAGAGAGATCAAGGTATGACATGTGGTGATATACTTTTAATGAAAATCCATGGATTTATTCTGTAATAATATATTTTATTGTTTAAATTTGTATGTAGTTTCCGTACTGGATGCAAGGGATATTTATGACACATTGCAACATAAATTACTTATTACTACATCCTGCTGGGAAGATTTAAACTGTTCCCCCTCCACATTTTTTTTTTGTCTTTGCTCTAGTTGAACACAAGCTGCTAATTATGTAGCTACAAGGTGCAGACTGAAACCAGCATTGTCTCATCTGGCACACTGAGTCCTGCTTTACGTCTCTCCCAGCACTTTATTTCTAGTAATCTGCTGATAGAACCTATGGATTATGAACAGCAGAGCATCATAAGTAGGTTTCTGGCTCTCTTACCTGAGAATTTGCAACAGACCCCTTCATGGATACACGGATAGGATGCACAGGCAAAGGAAATCTCCATGTCTTTCCTTTGATATGTATATTTCCAACCACTTTCCAAATCGGATATTTTTCCCCCTCCCCTCACCAAATGCCACTCTCTTTTACCCGCTGCCGTAGTCCTTTTTATTGAGGATCAGTTTGTGTTTTCACATCTTCCTGCTACACGAGAGTAGACACATCTAATATGGCTTTGATATGCTTCAGACTGGCATTTTCATGTCTACTTGTGGTTGTGTTAGTCTTTCATGTCTTTCATATTATAAATATATACAAGGTGAATCATTGCCAGTTTACTTAGAACATGCACTACCATCTTTTCTTTTCTTTTTTTTTTACTTTTAATTCAAGGGTGATGGCTGTATCCATGGCTGCATCTGTGGGAAAGTGGACTTTTTTCCATATTGTCAGTCACTGAAGGTTCGGTTGAGGTCTAGTTAATACCACGCCCTCTGTACAACTTTAAACCACTTCTTTTCATGTCTCAGTGTTCAGATGTCAGCAGGTCTAAATGTACCCTCTTTATATGATAGCGCTTGTTATTGTGTTCTCAATTACCTGGCATTAATATTTCCATCCCTGCTGGGGTTGATTAACTGTGTTGTCTGCCTGCCATCCATCACTGCCTCCTGGGCAGCTTGGAGTCGCCGCAGACTGATGGGAAAACCTTTTGAGGAACTTGTTGTAAATGTCATCAAAACATCTCCACGGGTGTCCAGGTTTCTTTTTGTTCTCACAACTACTTGTTTTCTTTATGAAGACATCTTATGTTTTAACTCTCCACATATAAAAAGATTTACATGAGCTTATGGCTCTGTCAGTCTGCGATTCTAGGACACACGTAAAGTTCATTTAGTCTTTTAGTTGTCTCAGGTATGTAATTTGCGCTGATACATGGTGTGTGATGGTAATTACTTTACCTCTATTTACCGTTTAGAATTACAGTCTGACATATCCCTCCATCCTGTTTATACAGTACAATGTCTAACACTACAATATCTACCACAATGCAAAAGCATGCATTGTGTTAGATATCCTGTCACTCACACATTGAGCAACTAATACGAGCACCCATACCCACGTGTTCAAAGAAACTAATATTCAGAGGTTAAGATATCTCTTCACAAGGTGTAATGAGCACCTCTGCTCGATTGTTACCATAGGTGTTCCAATCCTGGGACTGCATTAGGGACTACACTACAGATAATTTATGATTCCCATAGTCCCCCTCAGCGGGGATTAATTTTGAATTATTTATGCTCTTATACGCACATAGAGCTGAAACATTTTAGTAGGTGTCAGACGCTCACTCACAGACGAGGCTAATGTGCGGACTAGCAGGGGAACTGATGGCAGTCTCTTGTTATTTAAAGTCTAGCTTATTATATTCCACTCATTCCCCTCGGGAGTAGAGGGGCAAAAGATGAAAACAGTATGTCTCTTTAAATAGAAATATACAATTCAGACGGTGGTCGGGGTGATTCAGAACGAGCACTGTAAGAGAAACAGAATAACAAGAAAGTTTGGAGTCGGAGGGGGGGAAGCGTATGCACTTTAGGTGGTTTGTTTTGTTCGGGTAAACTTCTCTCTGGCTCACATGGAAGTGACTGTTCCATAAGGCGGCTTTGACGTATTGCTGACAACACCGGGTGTATGACCCTCTTTTATTAAGCAAAGAGAAAGTGGAGTGTTTTATTTGCGGAATCCATGTCAGGAGTCAAATCTTTAATCATGTTTTTGTTTTTGCACAAATGAAAATGGATGGACATTTTGAACCCCTCAAATGAAAGGTGCTCCAGGTTAATAGTAGCTGATATTTTGCACAATTTGTACAGTCAGTCATTTCTAATATCATTAGGGAAATTAGGTGTGAGGTGATTTATTTGTTTATTCTTTTAATAAATCATTTAAACCCATTCTGAATCTTAAGCATGCTAGGCGGAAGACGAATAGCCAGCTCACTGTGCCCTTATAAACAGGAAGCCACATAAATCAGGTAATAAACTTACAACATGTTTTGCATAACTCTAATTACTAGTGTTTTTAATTTGTCCGGTTCAGGCAGGGGTCTGTTGCCATGTGTCACATCGCATTGCTCTCTGGTGAGTAATGAATGATGTGATTCAGCCTAATTCATGTTATGGATATTCCCCTGCTTTGTTCTCTTCATGTGTGCTAATTAAATTCCCTGCACCGGAATAAGGTTGCTTTAAATTTGCAGAAATGTACGTTAATTATTATTATTTTTGTTGTATTCACTTTCTGTATGCTTCATAAACAAACTGTAATTTTAATGTACCACATGCTGGTTGTATTTATCATCACACTGTACTTGCACACAAGAAGACACACACATACACACCAGTGTCAGTCCTGCAGCCCTTATAACTCAAGCCAGGCTCTGTAATTGTGTTGGCAGCAGTATTGTCCTTGCCATAGGATCACTGCTACAATTGTACAGAAAAGGTCCCCTTTCTCGCTGCGCAACAATGTCTAATAAATCCTGGGGTGGGGAACATTGATGCTGGGCACTGACTGTGACACAAAAGAGGGGAATTTGGGAAGAGGCTGCAGAGGATAATGAACAGTATTTTAACTCGGCAGTTTAACCTCCGAGCCTGTCAGGACTGACCTTTCGCCAACCCCAGCGAGAGTCTGATTTCTCCTGTTTCTCTCCTGTTTTTTTCTCCCTCCTCCTTCACTCCCTTCTCACTCTCTCCTCCTGCCCCTTCCCTTGCCTTCCCCTCGCTTTTATTCTTCTGCTGACAGAGAGTATACTGGAGTAAAAGAGGTGGAAAGAGAGAGAGAGAGAGGGAGTGTGTGTGTGTGTGCATGGGGGGAGAGGGTAGGGGCTGGGATGTGTAAGAAGTGTCAGTCCAAGACATTTACATGAAAAGCAGTTAGTAGTTGAAAGGCGAGCTGTTTCACAATCTGCCTGTACATTTTCTTTTTTCTCACCCTTTCTCTCTGGCTAAGTCTCTCTCCATCTCTTTTATTGCCGCGGTCCATGCCAAGCGAATTGATGTGAGAGCAGCGGCGACCCCCACACGTCTACAGCAAGACTAGGAGGTGTTATTGACTCTCACTGCGTGACCCTCATCCAGTGTGACCTTTAAACAACCCTTTGCTTCACCTGAGGTTGACCTTGGAGGAATGTGGCTCTCCGCATTTATATGTCTGCTATTATGAGTACCCTCCAACTCGTGTTTTTTCCCACCCTTCATTTTCCCACTTGTCCTTTTGAGTTGCTTTTCCATGCGTCCCCTTTCTCTCACTGTTTCTCTCTCTCTCTCTCTCTCTCTCTGTCTCTCTGTCGCTCTCGGTTACACAGCAGAGGGTAGTAAGTGTAAATCAAGCGGGGCCGTTTTCTTTTGCCGGGCCCTGATTAGTGCTGATGATGTTTCCAAAGAGGTGAGGGGGACAACTCAGAGGCCACTGCAGCTGCTCTCCCCTATTCACCGCATGCAGATTTATGTCTCCCTCTCTCTTTTTCTCTCTTTCTCCCCCACTCTCGCTCTCTTTTCTACCACATTTTCAACATTATCAATATCGATCGCGCTGTGCACTTAGAACCTCTCTTTAACAATTGGCTCCTGCAGTGGATGTAGGCATTAATGGTGAGTGCTTGCGGACAGAGCGAGAAGGAGGGAGGGTGAGATTTAAAACAGTTTGAAAGATTTATGTCATTTCACATGAATAACCCACAGATGTCATGGTAGGGGATTCTCTCTCACACAGACATCTCGATCAATGTAATAGTCATCTGCATACGTCCGAGTTCACATCATCATATCATCTTATCTTTGGCTAAATGTTTTCTTTTTATGGATATTTCATGGGGAGCTGCGATGAGGTCATAGTTGCGATGCTTTGGCTTATGCCGCTGGACCTGTTCTGATCCTTCCTATCTGATTTATGATCATAGGAGTCCGCCAAGGCTTGATGAGCTTTAATCCATTCAGCTCAATCACGTAATGAACTTGACAGTGGTCAGAACAAGCGGAGAGATGCAGCTTTGCCTATAAATATTCAATAAACGTTAGTAATCTTTCTTTCCGATTGGAACCATTTACTGCAGCAACTAAGGAGCTATTTCATAGTTAACAAAACATAACATGGCAATTTCCAATATAGTTACATATTTCTGCAGTGATAACTGCGATAAATGCATGGTTAATCTCATCAATGGCCAGTGTTAATCCAGTTTGAATACAGATTTTGTCTCAACCTAAGAAAAAACAACCCATAGCATCTCTTTGCCCTGAGAAATCAGTAAGGGAACAGTTTTGTCTCATAATGATACATTATCCCAAATGAATAAAGCAAGGTGTGAAAACAAGAGGCTGATCTGATTGAAAAATAATAGATTTTAATTTTCACAGGGAGTAAGTAGAATTAGTTGTTCCACTGCACCCCCCTGCACAGCACGCCTAATTATGCATGGGTGACTAATTTGAAGACACTGCATGCTAAGTATACAAATCCCCCTTTCTTCCCCGTGCTCCAGGGTTCAGGAAGAATAACACATGACCGTGAAACAAAGGCAACATCAAGCTCATAAAATTAACATAGCAAATGACCTGAAGAAGAGGCTCGATAAATATTCTGATCTTATCACCTCTAAGTACTGCAAGACAACTAGAGAGCAGCCAATGAAAACACCCTCGTTAATCTTGGATAAACTTTTTACAGGAAACCATCTTTCCAGAAACTCTGCAGGGGTCAGGACAAGGGCGCCTTCTCCCTAAGTTGATAGATATTTTTTGGGAGATCTCCGACTTTTGTTCAGACAGCTTCACATTGACCTTGGACTCAAACTCAATTTAGCTTCCCCTTTCTTTTTTGTGTTGCCTCCCTCTTTGTGATGTAGAAAGTACTGTCTGAGAGACACCATTTTAAAAACTGTCTTGTTTTGATTCTGTATTCAATCAGATCTACAAAGGGGTGCGTGGGGATATGGGGGTTTGTTATTTGCGTGTGTCTATGCGCATGTGCTCTTGCATGCATAACTTGTGTCACAATCCTGACACCTTTTCTTGTCCCTTCTTTACCCCAAAGCTGTTTATGCAAGGTGAGGAGACAGAGCTTTATACAAGTTTGAATGTTGTTAGAAGAAAACAGTCATTTTAGAGATGAAGAGCGGATCAATCAGCCTTACCCTCCTCACCTGCCATACGTGTCATGTGTCTTTTGGCCTGTCGTTCTTATGTGCTGCAGGTAGATAAAATGCATAATCCCCCTCATTTGATTCAGGTGCATGTTTTGTCATGCTATCATGTGGATAAAAGTGATGGCTCTCAGCGTCTTGTACACATTATGCTCTGAATAAACTCCACTATACGTTAGGTAATGTTTGAATTTGTGTATTTTGTCGTGTACCTCTTTGCAGATAACTAAACCAAATACAGAATTCTTTAACAGTATTTCCTCTTCAAAAAGCAAAGGAAAGGAAAAGGTTTTTATTAGTATACTGTAAGGTACAATCTGTAATCTGAAATTAAACAGGATTTGCTATCACTCCCAGATTGACAGATGTTTTAATACAGTGACCAAGACTAGTGGATAAGACTAGTAACCATTTTGTCTGATGTTGTTTATGGTTTGGAAACTCAGAGTTACATAGGTTTATATTTTCAATAGTGATCAGTTGAGAAACATACAAATACCTTAATTATTAAATCTAACCCTTAAAATATACCTGAATATATCTGTAATTTATATGATCAAAGATACGACAGATTAGGCCGTTAACTGATATATTATGTCAAGTCAATAATAACACATTGAGTAGACAATCTAACAGTAAATATGCAAATAAAGATGCAGCACAAAATATAGGGGTACTACAATGTTCACCAAGAGCTCATCTTAGTTAATTTGCATTGTTATATGTTACAGCCCATACTGACCATTTTAATATCATCTAATCTACCAAATTCTAGAGAAGACGATTTCATATTTGATGGCTTTTTATTGATACGAAGGAGGAAAGAGTTTTAGCAATAATACTAATCTGATTTATTCTAATCTAATGGGCATTTTATTTCAATATTACAATGTTTAATTTGTGTATCATTGCCCTTCCTCCAAACTGTGAGCATCATGTACCAAACAAACCTGGGATTTAAAAAATATCCAGATATATTCTACTTTGTCCAGTTCGCTTCCTTTTCCATCCTCCTGGTCATTAGACTCATTGTTCCACTCGAGGCCCATAGGTTTAGACTTGCTAAAATTGTCCTCCTCCGAGAATACAGCACTCTCATCCAAGGCATCCTGCAGCAAGGACAAAATCAACACAGGGAAAAAGTTAGTGTCACCGCTGCCTGTATCAAAGAACAGGGGCATCTGATGCCCTACTTTCCCTTTTGAAGTGTACTTCTACATTTGAGTTGATATAAGCTTCCATCTCTACCTTCTTACACTCAGAAGTGTGTTTGGTACCTCACTTTGCTATGAATCTTTGTGTTTGGTTAGTAACTGTGAGACATCTGCAGATGAACGGGGAGGGACCACAATGTCAACGCGTCGTGGACAGGTCAGGTCACTCGGCGCACACAAAATATATCACTCGTCGATGTGGTGCAAGGACTCGGCAACACAAACGTGCTACTGAAGGCTGGGACATAAATCACAATTATTGAAGCTAGAGACACTGACTGGTCTGACCGCACAGTGTAGCACAGCACAGCATAGGGAACGTCTCCAAATAAGCCTCTCTCCCCTCTCTACCCTTGCTGAATGACACTCCCAGAATAGAGATTTGTGTGGGTCCCCTGTAGCCAAACGAGACAGGACAGGAACACAAAGTTAGAGTATTTTCAGGGCACAGCCAGGAGCCTCAGTGTCAGCACAGAGAAGAGAAAAAGGCAGGTTGGTGTGTGTTCTTGCACTGAGCCAGTGACCTGAGTAATTAGGAGAATGTGTGTGTGTGTGGGTGTGTATGTGTGTTCAACCATGTGTTCAGCTACCAGTCCCAGCAGCCGCCTCACGTCTCCACCCCCTCCCCGTTGGGTGACAGGGACAGGTATTTGTCGTTACTATTAGTGAGCGATTAGGTAGCCGTCGCCTTTCGTGTTTTTAACACGTCATGAGCTGCTGGATTAACGAATTAACATGCGACTGTCAAGGTGGAGAAGAGCCAGACAGGTAGAAGTCTAACATGAGAAGTAGGGGAGAGTTAAAGAGCACGCAGCAGCTCAGACAATACATACTGTACAAACAATTACGCACAGTCCTGTGGGCGCATACACATTGTGTCTTTCCTGTCTGCGTCTAAAAGATATGATTTGGACTGACATTGGCTCCAGACTTCCTTACACGACTCTGATGAGTAAGCTGACCTTGTCTCGGACTGACCCTGTGTGACCTCCTGTCCTCCAAGCCCTCTCAGAGACAAAGCCTCATTAAGAAGGAAAATGGCCTGAGAGCGGTCACTGTGGTGTTGTGCGTGCTTGTGTGTGTGCACATGTAGACATTTGGGGTTGACTGCTTTATTACTGTCTCGACCTCAAAACACCCCTAGTGGCTTCAGGAGGGTATTATATTTTGTTCAGCACTGTGCAGAACACAACGCTGCAGTACTGGCGAGGATAGATTTAATGTAGTGTAAATGAGCTGAGCAGTAGACAAATGATCGGTGATGTTATAATAGTCCAGCTTTAAATTCAAACTTCAGGTTTATTTCTTTGTATAAAAATCTCTTAAGAGGAGGTTGCTACTCACTACTCACCTGTTGTTTTCCATTTATGGATGAATGGTAAACTTAAATATTGCATATAGATGGGACTTTGCTCAGTTCATTTACAGCAGACAGACACAAACCACACACACCATGAGAGTATCAAATTGGTAGAAATGCTAATAATTTTACTACCTTTAACACATCCCTTGCATTTGCTTTTCTAAACTTGGAACTCATCCCAGAAAAGACAAGAAAATCTGACTTAAAGAGAATCGAGGTTCATATTTTATTTGACTTTTTTTCAGGCATTGCTCTGTCTCCATGCTGAAAGAGCTACCGTATTCAAAGAGCTATGTATGCATTGTAAAGTTCAAGGATTGTCGACAAGCACTATTGTCCCCCAAAGCTTTGGCTAATAGGCTGTAAGATGTTGATTTAAGGACAAGAAGGGAATGTCAGCAGTGTAATAATGGGGGTGCACAGCATGGAAGGAGGAATAAAAGAAGACATGTTACCTGGATTTGCATTCGTAATGTTGATAACTTAGCTTAGCAAGCATTGGGGGTAATTTTAAGGGTTGGCTCAGTGCTGCAGAACATGCACACGCTGCACTCGCTAATAATGTCATCCGTGAATTATTCTGTGGCATGTGACTCTCCAGTTCATACCTTTCACATGTATACCTTTACTCTTTTATGGGGACAAATATGACTGCAATAGCTCACATTATATAACCACAATAGCTACATTTGAATATACACAGCTTTTGTACTTAGCAATTTACTATACAATAAACAACAAATAGCAGTAGTAAAGGCACAAATTAGATGAAGTGATTTATTTTTCTATAGTATCAAATAAGCAATAAATGCCAAATTTAAGTTTGCCACATCACTGTGGCTTTGATTTACTGCTTGTTTTGTCCGCTCAACAGTCAGAATTTAGTTTTCCTAGATATCTTCATTGCCCCCGATTTCTCATATCGACTGCTAATCTCGTACTATTTAATACACACTGATTTTTTACCCACTTCATCCTAAAAGTCATGAAGAGATTGTCGAAAATGAAATTCAGAGCAACAGATGTCAAACTTGAACTCTGCGCGGACATTTTGCAACATCGGTTTTATGACGATAATGATTCCTTGCCTTCTTTTCCTATATTAACACCTGCCTCCCAGATCAATGGCAGACGGTCCAACAGGTAGACAAGGATGCAGGAAACATCATGCTGTTAGTTCTCTCGAACATAATAAGTTCCCCGGGGTATGTCCCAAGACTTTATTACTGCTGCTTTTCTCCCAGTGAGAAAGTGAGGAGGTAAGGAAAGGAAAGAACAGAGGAGAGGAAAACAGAGGATGATGAGAGAAGGGAGAAATTGGGACACACTGCATGTCAGCATTGATGATGAGAACTCAAGAGATGAAGAGTTTCAAGTAAATGAAATAAGAGGAGCTTTTATTCACTAAGTTGTCATCAAACTTCAGGTTTTTGGAGTAGGGCAGTTGTTGGAGTTTTACAGAGCACGTTCAAAACAATAACATTATTCATTCCCTGTTGAAAATTCACTTCGACATCTGTTTTATACAGTTACTGCTGTCTCCTCTGCTGTCAGACAATAGAATAAACAGCAACTGAAACTTAGATTTCAAGGTCATGAACTGACTGCACGAGGTGTTGAAGGAAGCAGATGCATTGCTGTTCAAAACTGAGTGCTACATGTGGTGTGAAGTTGGTGCACTTAGATTGCTTGTAGTAAGTTTTTCAAATGATTTATAATTAGTGGCTCAAATCGGTCAGATGAACGAATACTGAATAAAACCTGTTAATGCAGCGAATTGGTTGATCTGTTAGGGTATATATATACTTTTCAAGAGTTTATTAGTAAATAAAATTGCTCAATATAATTACCAGCCAATTTAACACACAGTCATTGAGCTGTAATACATTAATCAATCTATTATGTTAATAAATTTTTTTTACTACCTTTCGAGAAGTTGCATTATCCATCAGATGTTACTGTGCTCACACACACCAGAAATGGGCATGTGATAACCCCAATTCTGATCAGCTATGGCAAGATTTTTGACCTATTCTGCAATGTTGCCACAAGCCATGAAAGAAAGGAGGATGTACTTGGCAAAAAGAGGAATGATATTTAGAGTAATGGGATGCTCCGCAGGTGTAGCCTACCTTCTGCTTGTAATAAATGACGTCCGGCCCCTTAAAGACAATTCTATTACCTCCCCAGTCATGGGCAATCAGTCTCTGTCAGGGAAATGGATATGCACACGTGTTACCAAATCGGTAGCCAAGGCCCTATCAATACAGACTGATCTCAAGATTTATGCCACCGCTTTGGTGGCTGGTGGCTGGTACACATTTCTGACTGAATGACAGCCAAGTCTTTCAGTCAGGATCTAAGAACAACCAGCCAAATCTAATAGATATGGATGACTTCCAAGGGAATATGATGTTGTTGTTGTTGATTGTAGACATGCTTTTACACTAAACAGTTTGTTTTGTGACTTTTTCAAGCCTGTTTTCATCCAAAAAACAGGAAAGTTTGCCACAATATTTTTAGCACCGTGGACTTGTGATGGACCATTGGGACTCATTATTTTCTCTTGGAGCCAGCATAACTTCCCCTAAATGCTCTAGTCTCCAGTTCCTCACAAAGGTAGCAACATTTACAGACACACATCACTTGCAAGAGTAAAACCCTTGGATGCCAGTTTTTTTCCAACCAGGACTGCTTGTTGTTTACTGGCAAGAGAACCACATGGCTTGAATTTTTCTGTATTATCCTCTGTTTTATGTTTATTTTCTTTTTCTCTGTTTTCTTTTTTCCTCTCTTCTTTTTTCTCTTGCCATTTTGCGTTTGCCCTGCGAGCATGAAACCAAAGTCAATGAGAACCAGGGGTGTATGGGTCCCAGCAGGGGTGATGGGATCAGACCCTCTTTGAGTGTCACATGTGGGGCTTGTTAAATCGGGGGCAGACCTAAATGTGCACATGCACACACAAACCAATGCACGCACGCTCGCACTCTTTCATATAAGGGGGCCTCTGAATAGTGGTGTCATTTTGTAACCTCATTTCAACCGTCCAATACTTGCATTATTACAGCATGGTGGTCATAATGAGAAATACGCTCTGGAAATACTCAACCGTGTACTAATGATGTCATGATGCTATTAGTTTACAGAGAGCGGTCAGGGAATCAATCATTTGCTGTCTAAATGTAGGAACATATGTACTGTAGGCGTCCTACATGATTGTCTCTGTTTGTGTGTGTGCGGAAACACTGCACTGACATATGTGAGTGTTCAAAATGCTCCTCAAAATCAGCACACCCACGTACGACTAGCATCGTTTTTTCAGCAAGTTGCACCTGATACATTTCTCTCCTCTTGTGACTGTCCAAATATTTGAGTGGGAGAGACATTTAAGAGAGACCTTGAGAGGAACACAATAACCCTCCACTTATGTCTCCGTTGGAGGGGAAGAAATAAAAGTGTAAAAAAAAAAGCTTTCTCAGGCGGGGGCCAGAACATCTGGAGTGCAGGAAAACACCTAAAGCTACCCTGATTAAAATCACACTTTTCCTCCCAAGCTGTGACAAAATGGCACTTAAAGACAGCCAGCCTTAGAATAACACACTCATGTACTAGAATAATACAACTTAAGTCTTTCTTTTATTAGATAAGGGTAAGCACAGATATAACTCAAATCAGGTTCAGCTGAGACTGTGATGTCTGTTTAGCCGGCGTGTTACACGCCACCTCAAAAAGTAAGCAAGTTGTGTTTTCTTCTCCCCTCTTTAGCTAATTTGTTTGTGGACTTTTTCAATTCTCATAATTTCATCTCAAACTTTCCTCTTAAACCTTGACCTCCTGAGTTATTGTCGAGTCATCTGGGCTGGAGTGCAGGCTGGGTGGCCAGGCCAGAGAGGCAGGAAAGAGGAAAAGCTACGCAGACTCTTTGGGATCTGTTTACACAAACGGGAAGCTTTTTGGTGGGAGATAAAAGTTAGTAATAGCATTGAAGTGCTTTTCCCATCGTCTCTGGAATCCTCCTCACGTCGGCCCGTCTCCTGTCACTTTAACAGATGTCCGGTTTAGGAAACTGTAAACGATGTCTGCATTTCAATTTCTGTTATCATCTTATTACTATAACTCTCCAAGCATCATATTAAAGACTTGGCATGGACTGCGTGTGTGTCTGCTGACAAGCCAAACACAAAACTTTGTGGTGTGCGTAAAAAAGCAAAATAGCACATGCTGACCTCAGAGGACACATGATGATGTAGGGGCATTTAGTCATTAAATCATGTTAAATAAGATATAATGCTGCTGCACAATGACAGATATAGTGAACACAAACTATGTGGCTGACTACCTGATTTCAAAGAGGCATGTAAAAATCAATCCCTCTATCTACGACCCATTGTTTGTCCGCATAAACCTCTACACTGTAATCCCTTTAGTTTTCAATTAATCCACTCACTGCTGTTCCAACTTTGTATTACACACCGATTTGTTTAACCCCTCTCACATAAGCTGCCTGTATCTATGTTAGCTCAGCCTTTGGTTGTTGCAGCCTTTACCATCACCTCCACCACCAAACAGGCAGACAGGCAGAGGGAGAGAGAGGAAAGCAGGGAGGGAGGGTCGACATCAAATGTGATGAATGTCTTTCTACGGAAAAGCTGTACGGAATGTCCTTGACTTTAATCAAAACTATTTGTTTTTGGGGCGGCTCGTCTGTTGTCTCATGCGCTCATGTCCACTGATAGCCTGACATTAATGACACCATAAATCAGGCCAAGTGACTCTGGGGTTTTTGGTAATGTTTCAGGGCCGCTACAGAGATGGCGGTCATTGGGGAGGATGAGGAGGAGAGTGAAGAGTCTGTTGGAATGCCAGATTATGTGGGGGGTTAACCAGCCCCTCGAGAAAAAAAACGAGGCCTGACGCTGAGCTATGCCAGAGCCAAGAGAACCAAAGCTACCCTGTTTTTAATATGCATGAGATAATACGTTAGAGACGAGAGCTACATGATCTCATTTTGTCCAGAATGTTTTGCACATAACAGACAGGGAAACGAATAAAACAACAATGAAAAACAAATATAGTAGTGGAAATGCAGCTGATTTGCGATACATGATTCTTTTCTTTCTCTACACTGAACAGCCACATGGTAACATTTGTACTTCAGCAGCTTCAAAGACTTGGGCCAAACATGGCTGATAAGCTGCTCTCTGTGGATATGTGAATGCCATGATTCTCCGCTGCACATCCCTCATCCCTCGGTCTGATAGTCTGCTCACATAAACACACAAGCCCTCGCTGGGCCAGGATCTAAACAAATCTGACGTGATTGATTTGACAGAGGCTATGAGATAACTGTTCATCGGCCAATACGCTACAAATAGAAAGGCCCTGGAATCTTCATACAGTAGGGATTGGCCAAGACAACACTGCTGCCCATGTGTATGTTTGAATGGAGGGGAGAAGGCTGAACAGATGTTTAGTGTTTCTAAGGGTCAGTTAGCGTAATTCTACCTCAATTAGCTCGGATTTCAGGCATTAGGATGTTCTGTTTTGGGTCACTGTGAACTTTCACACACAGAAATTGTTAAGATATGACACAGCGTTGGAAGTGAAGTAGGCTGTGGGAGGCTGTAGCGGACTTGTTACTGTGGTCAAGTGCTTATGCTGTCTCTTCCATGGCTGCAAATGCAGGAACTTCCAGAGCTCAAATATGCTCCAAATGTATAACTAACTAATGAGCATGTAGAAAATGGAATTATTGCACAATGAAAACATGCCACTGTTGTAAAAAGAAAAGGGGAAAAAAATCCTCTCTCTTATCCTTCTAATTGGAAATGCACACAGCTTTGTAGAGCAGCACAGTAAGTGGTGTGTGGCTTTTTTCCCTGTCACAGTCAATGCAAAACTAAGGAGCAGTACATAGATCACAATCACAAGAGCTGTTTGGTTGGATCTCGCATTGCCAAGAGAAAGCTATCTAGACAGTGCCTGCCAAAAGGAGTGTGCATTTCTAATCCCTAGATGGCTCATAGGCGCAACAAATCTTATCTATCTACATGCTGTCAAAAAATGTCACTGCCATATCAAATAGAGAAGACGATACCTGAAGGAGAGCTGCTGGAGGGAGGAAAAAGGAGAGGAAATATACAACAATGTGCATTTTCACATAGTGCACACAAACACGCATACACCTACACAAATACACTGGAGAGGCATGGAGCTGTCGTCAGTTGACAAACAAATGACAGACAAATGACATGTTGGAACACCTCCACCAGGCCCGATAGTAATCGCCCTGTGAGATTGTGCCAATGGCATCTCTTATGGAGAGAGAGGGATTGGGGGGGGGGGTAACGAGGCCTGTGTGTCATTTTACACAAACAAAACCTCTGCCAAACACCGGATGTGATTGCTTCCACCGCTGTCAACTGTGTCCAATCTAATCTGTCTGTCAATCTGGGTTGCAGGGAGTGAGGACATGGTTAAAGGAAGGATGATGGAGAATAGTAAAGAGGGAGAGAAAAGGTGGATTTGTTGTATCGGACTGAGGATTTGATACTAAAGCCGTGGCAGCGTGTTAACATGTATGCTCCCGATTAAACTGATACAAGGTTTTTGCTTTTTTCCGCTAATCACTTATCAACACTTATATATATCTAAACGAATGTTTTTAGATCATTAACTACTTTGCTGAGGTGCATGCCCCATGTTTAAGTGCTTTAAAGGTTTTCTAGTATGTTTTTTTTCCTCTGCCCTCAGTGTCACTTTGTTATATTCACATTTGTGTACATGTGCATGTATTTGTGGAGTGTCTGTACATGTTTGTGTGCACATTTGTGTAGGAGCTGTATTGCACCGTGGGTGGGTGTCATGTATCCAGCAGTGAAGCCGGTGGATAATTGGCATCATGGTCAGACTCTCCGCAGTCTGAGCTGACCCGAGAGCTGCAACAAAGTGAGAGAGAGCGGGAGAGAGACACTGGGACAGAGTGTAACCTAATGGGAGAAAGACGGAGTACATATATAATACAGGAACAGGGGGGTTATTTATTTATTTATTTTTGAGTGGGGATATGAATATGGTGATGTGTGTGTGTGTGTGAGTGAGTGAGTGTGCATTTGTGTCTACATAGGAATGTATGTGCAAGTGTTGCCGGGACCTGCACCATTAGTGGCAGCACATGTACACACATGAGTGTGCATGCACATGTATGTACGTGCTTGACTGCAGCAAGAAAAGAAAACGAAGTAACTTGTAATGGATGAGTGCAGGCAAATGCCCAAATTTTACTATTTTACTAAATCTCCAGTAACAAATGCATTTATCCTCAATCCTAATTAGGGCAAATAATACTTTTATGCATGATGCACTTATTACTCATCAACGTGTCATGGTGGGCCATGCTCCTTTATGAGTTCCTTTATGTTTGTGTGTGTATGTTAGCATCAGGACCCTGCTGGCGGATGCAGTATAATGTGTGCTTTTGCTTCTCCCTTAATTCAATCAAGTCCCTCACATTGCCGTGGCCTCTTTATTCCAATTCGATTAGTGGGCTAAAGCCATCAAGATTTCCTGGACAAAATGAATGCGTGTATTAATCCCCGCAATTTCCATTTAAAACGTAAGGGCATCGACTTGATTAATAAGGGCTGATGCTGAATAATTACCCAGCAAACACAAGGAGGGTTTATAGGAAAAGCACAGCTGGGCCTGCCCCCAAACGCCCTCTGGGAAACCACAGAAGGGGGGGGGGTCAAAGTAAAGCAATGGCAATGACTGAGGTGATGAATCTCTTAGCTGGCCCCTTATGCAATTAACGAGCAACGCTTCTATTAATTTGGTTCCCCCAGAGTGGTGACTGGTCAGATGTCTCAGGGTCAAGGGTCAGGGGTCGAGAGCAGAGGTCAAGCGAACAACAGTACAGAATAAGAGAGAAGGGAAGAAGGAAGAGGTAGACAGAAGGAGAGAGAGGAGGACAATCAAATTCCAAGTTAATTTGAAAGGTTAGTTTAGCCTTTAGTTTCTAACCTGACCACATTTTGAGCTGGGGTCCATCAATAGTTCTGTCAAAAAGGTATCCATGAGTGTGAGGTATTCAGGGATGTAGGTATGAAAGGAAACATCCAGTGCACGTTTAATTGGGAGTGATCAATCATTGCACGCTGTGTTTGAGCATTCAATAAAGGCCTAATCAATTGTGGGGCTGGGCTGGAGGGAGAGAAGACAAACAATGGAAGTGTTCTTTAAGGAACAGATTACAAGTTAACATTTATTCGGTGGAGATATCGTAAGGCCAGCACCGCCACGATGCAATATTAAAGTAGTGATCCATCGTCATCCATTACGAATGTCACATTGATCTCACCTACATTGACTTTCCCCTCCGGTTCTGGGTGGTGGAGAATGTTTTATCCTGCTCTGTATATTGCGTTTCATTTCCCAAACTCTATTCATTTATAAAGAGCATGTGAAGAAAGGTGCGTGGTAATGATAGCATACGTCATAGCTGAGCTCTAACTTTTAACTCCCTGCTGTGGTCTGAGATCCCTCAGGTTTGTCAGTTGAGGTATTTTGGCTATCTCACAGTCAGAGTTAAAATCAGAGGGTGATCGAACTTTGTCTGTACTGTCCCCCAGACTCTGGAAAGGTCTTCCATTTAGAATTATTTCTTCCAGCACTGTCCGTTTTTAAATCTTGCCTCAAAACCCACAAAACCCATATTTATTGAATCACTTTCCTGACCAATAACAGCCTTTTATTGCTTACAAGTTAGTGCTCTGTCATGCTTACCCATACATACTGTATATTGAGCTGAGTTCTGCTACAAACCTTAGAGTCTTAATAACTCTTAATAACAGTCTTTACTGACCTCACTCTGGATATACTCCAGTTAGGCAGCGAGCACTTCAAAAGCGGTCCAGCGGCCTCAAGGTTAATGCCGTACCAAATAAAGGGAGAAGTTGTTAAAATTAACGCTGTGCCAAGGCAGCTCTGTTTCCCTTTAGAATATAGGGAGTCTTGATCCTTTTATGTTTGAGAGAAAGCATTCCCACATGTTTTCAAATATGGGGAAAATGCTCCAGGGATGGACTGTCATGGCCGCCTCCTGTATGGCTTCAAAATACCTCTTTGTTAAGTGGCAGCGGAGGAGGAAATGAAGTCTGACACTATTTTGATTCTGAAAACACCATCCGGACTCGCCCTGCCCTAACGATTATCATAGCTCTTAAAAGTGTTGCATGCATGGACCGAAACTCTGAGCTGTGACAGATGATAGTTCATACTCAAGGTTCAACTTTACTGCCTTCCTCCACCCCTAATTTCTTCCTCACTCCCCCTATTTTTTTAATGTCGGTCTCTCTCTCTCTCTGCCTGCTGTCTCTCAAACAGTGTGTGTATGTTTCTTTAGAATAAAAAAGCATTTTGTTTTTTATTCCACTATACTTGGTGGTGATTGGTTAATATTGCAGCCTAAGCAGTGTTAAAATGTATTGTTTTTGAGCATACGTGCTTTCTCCCTTTTGTGCCACAAGTGGATAATTACAGGAGCATATTTGTGTCTATACAAGCTGTTTTATTCCATGGTGTTTAATTTGCGGATACTGCATTTCATTCTACATGCCTTTATATTTACTAGTAGATAAGAACCACAAAGTGATTTGCCCTTAGCTAATTTTGCCATCTGTTGACAGAAAAGCTCCCCCTCAGAGTCTCCCAGCAGTCGCAGTAGAGCAACACAGTGAAAGAAGACTAACCCTAATCAAAAAGACAAAACAACATATGCTTATACTCTTACAATTTGAGCAGAAGTTCCTCTCTAATATGCGGTGCCACAGATGACTGACATTGTTTTGTTCCAGCTGCACTTTTCCCATCTGCCAGCAAATAGGCTGGATTCATTACATGAGGACAAGACGATCCAGTCAGTGTGCATGTGCCTGTATGTGTGGTGAGCACGGGTGTGGGCGTGTATGTCATGCTTTTGGAAAGTACACATGATCTCAAGTATCAATCTCATCGAGTGCCCTCTTAGGATGCAAAGGGCAGTCGAGAAAGAACAACTATGGCTCTCATCTCCCATCTCCCCCTGGCCCCACTTCCACTGCATCTCTAACTATTGTTCACAGACACAGATCAAGCACCAAGTGGAACTGCATAGCCAAGGGACTTGGATGGGAGGCGGGCTGAAAAGGGAAGTGGAGGTTTTCCTAGTGAAGGAGAGAGATGGGGGGAAAGCAGGACGGAGGAGCTAGTCTGTATCTGCCTCTTTCCTCTTGAAGGCCGACCCAACAGGGTCCTAAGCCTGGCTCAAGGGGCTTATGCAGATTCAATGACCTTTTTCCCAGGGACCAGATTTTACACTTAAATTACCATTAGAGCGATGGTCTACCTTGAGGGGGCCGCAGACCAACTAAACCCCCCAGCAGGGGTTAAAAGCCATGGTGGCACTCTGCCTGGGCTGCATGTTAAACGATGTGGAACACATGTAAACTACAGAGCGGCCTCGCCGTTAGCACTGAGTCACAAACTGAAGATGAGGTCGCAGGGAAGGACTGGTCATGTATTACACTTCTAGCATAAATGCCAGAGGAATTGGGTGATGTTAAGATTCATGTGTTGAAGAAATGGGACAAGGCTTGTTACGGTCCATTGGTGGCTGTATCATACTGAATTTGAGGAATCTTTTATTAGTAGACAGTGAACTGAGGCAAATTCTTTTTCCTCTATGAATTTTATTCAGGGTAGTTCCACTTACATGTAGTGCTTTGATAGCTCAATAAAACCCATTCAAATGACACAGAAATTTTGTTCCAGTGTTAGACTGCACATTTTGTCATTTGCCATCTCTATTTCTTTTAAATCATACACAGACAAAAGGCACTTGAGACTTCATGGGAGTAGTTTTACAGCACCGATCATGCTAGCGAAGAAGGACATGAGAGGAAATGGAAAAGCAGCAGAGTTCTGCCCTTATTACTCCCCTCAAACATAAGAGAATGATAGCATCCCCTTTACTCACTCTGTAACTCTACTGCAGGGACACAAGGACAGACACAGTGAACACACACACACACACACATAATTTCACATCGTCTTCCTATGGCCGCAGGTTTGTTTGTCTTTAATTCCCTGCTGCGTGGGGGGGTAATGGGGACTCTGTGACAGCTGTCATTCTGCCGTGACCTCAATGGACTGCAGATCAGTAGTGGCACGATGATTGTCAGGATCAGGTGTGTGCATGTCTTTGTGTGTGAAGGTGTGTGTGTTCGTGCATGTGCGTGCACATGATGGTGTGTGTGTGAGAGGGAGAGAAGATGAGGACAGAGTGGGGGGTGCATTTGTGTGAGAATAGTGGTTAAATACTGAAAGGGACTTCCTTTACTCTAAGACCCCCCAGGCCTAACAATATGCCACTACAAATATGTCTATTCAGCGCAAGACTCGTTCTGACAGCAGGCCAAAACAAGACTCACACGCTCACAGGCTGATGTGACACAGGGTATTAGGAGCTGGAAAAGCAAAATCTAAGTAGAGACAGGATGGACTTTGAAACATTTCCTCCACATATTACGAGCTCTGATGTATTGAAATACTTAATTAGGGAAGAAGTATTACATTTCAGGCCACAACAGTGGAAACTGTCTGCAGTTACACCCCTGATTTTATCATTTTATTTTCTTCTTCTTCTTTTTTTTTTTACAGGAAAAGACATTGTTACTCTATATGCCAGATTCAACTATTCCCCTTCCCTCTGCAAATTCATCCCAGTTTATGTTACCTACTGTAGAGGAGCTGTCAGAGGATGTGGAAATAGAAGGAAAAGGTGCGCATGAAAGCAGCACGGTCAACTGCTGCTCTATGGGTGTGCAGGGTGCTGAGCTGAGGTGGGCAGGAAGGCGCGGGGGGCGAAGAGAAAGAGCGCAAGAGGGTTCATAGTTAGTGGTGATTCTGCTTCTTGACACATCAGACCAGGCTGTGAGGTTGGTGCTCAGTTCAGCGGTCCCACTGGGAGTGGGCGTCTACGGTCGAAACCTTGTGTTAGACCTCAAAAACAGCCGCGTGCTAAAATAAGGGTGGGGGGGGAGACAACGTCTCCCATCATACTCTACCATTCTCCTACTAACCCCCCCACACACACACACTCTCTGAGCCCGGGCCATGCTCACCTCCGATAGGACAGGCTGTCTCCCAGAGTGAGGGCCAAGGTGTGTGTGCACGCATAGGGCCCTACCATTGTGCATGACTCATCCTAATTAGGAAGGTCTCTGCTCGGCAGCAGATCCTTCTCCTGCTGTTTCAGCCTGTTTAAAGTGATGAACCTGGGATGAGATCAACAGTCGGACACCACAGCTTTTATTGCCTCTGTGTTTGACCTCGTTCTGTCTTCCTCACCTCTGTGTATGTGTGAGTGTGTGTGGGGGGGGGGGGGGTTCTCAAGTCACTTCACGAGTGTGTATGTGTATTCAATACATGTTGTGTGTGGGAATTCAAAGAACGGCACAATTTGTATGGAGGCTGCCTCCCCTCTCTTTCCCTCTCTCTCTCTCTCTCTCTCAAACACACACACTCTCACCCCTCTAAAACGATTATATGTCAGCAATCCCCACAATTTGGTTCCTGCTAAAGCTGCCGTGAACTCATCGCACCCATCTTGGGAATTATGCAAGCTGTAATGCAGGTCTCACCTGCCAACGCACAGCGCAAGGCCAGCCGGGGGACTGGCCGTTATGTGATAAGTCTGCCCTGACCAGTTCAAAGCTGATTTGGCCAGGGGCTGATTGCTGGCAGCTAATCATTTTAGCAATACCTAGTAGCAAGGAAGTTCAGGGGAGGTGGAAGAGAGAATGAGAGGAGTCAGGGAGGGAAGAAGATATGGGAAAAGACATGGGAAAGAGAGAAAAAGAAATTGATCTTTATTTTTATTCTCCCATTATTCTGCTGGTGTCCTCCTGCTGAACGTGTGATGAACTCTGAGATCATTTTCATTTATTCACTTCAACTGAAGGTTTTCATTGAATATACACTGCAGTCCATTATTTCAACAGTGACATATGTTTTGGTTGTTTTGGCGTTGTACACAAGCTTATTGGATTTGATATGAAACAAAGACAGTGAATTTAGATATCCAACTTCCATATTTAACTTTAGGGTGCTTGTATCCACTTCAGATAAACCGTGTAGGAATTGGTGATTTTTGTGTCTCATAGATTTCAGGTATTGACTTCCACACAGTGCATCTGAGGTCTACGTAAACATCCTCAAATTAAAGCTGAAAGCCAGCACTTGAACTTCAAAGTAATAGTTCATTTCAAAACCAGTTTTCTAGAGCACCAAGCCAAAAAACACAAAGACATTTGTCACTTTACAAATACGTACAGAATGCACTGTATTTTCATCCTCAGTATTTTATTCTTCTCATGTGTTTTCTGATGCTATGGTATTCTCTCCAGCAGAGACTGCATCTGCCAAACTTTTGTAACAACCTTGGAGAAAACGGTTTGACCAACTCTGTGACCAACTGAATTTGATGCTCCACAAAAGATGTATTCATAGAAAAAGGGTGATAATAAATGTTCAATTTCCTGGAAAGATACACAAGGCCACACTGCCAAAATGGACAAGACTTGTCACAAACGGTTGTAAAAGATGGCGTAGTTTCATATTGTTAACTGAAGAAATTCTACCAAACCTTGATAAAGTATTGTATTGGTTTTGATCAACTTCTGCCAAACCTATTGTGTGGATTTGATTTATACATCATTCTTGTGTTGGCCTCCCTCTCATTGAGATGTCTTTGTGTGCACAGGCTCTCTGGGTGGATGGGCAGAAGCGCTCCATCTTCTTATCCCAGTGGGGAGCAGTCTGTAGCCAAACCAAACCGCCCAGGTTCACAGCCTTCGATAAGCCCTCAAATGGCACAGGCCAAAGGGCCAGAGAGAGGGAGAGACAGAAGCAGTAAAGATAAAAATATCACGTTGGTATGGCATAACAGGGTGGTCTGCTTGTGCTTGTGTGCTTTGTTGTTGCCTCAGGATTCAAAAATGGGATTTAGTCCATTCAGTTTCTTTTGTGCTGATGTATATGCACTAAAAAACTCCCCCTTTTTCCTGTCAATACTTTATTTCCGGCTCCCTCATATATCATACACTAGGCCTTGCTTATCCATGTTGATTCTTTTTTTTCTTTGTCCCCCATCATCAGCCGACATAAATACTCAGTATGTCACAGCAGGCTATGCTCCGAACGCCCCCTCAGTGCTTATCTCTACAAAATGTGAGTCTGTTATTCTACTGTAATGGAAACCATGTTGGTAACATCTTAACATATTACATTCACTCAAACACACTGTGAAACTCTATCTTACCACTGTGTCAAAGCTCTTTTTATACTGCGGGAATGTGGGGGGATGTGGTGAAACACAACGTTTTGCCCAAAGCGCAAACTCTACGTGAATGCACACACAGACTACAAGGTTCCTTTTTTATTCTTTATTTATTTCTTTTTTTTAAGCGGACAATTCAAAAAAGACTGAAAACACAGGAGTATTGTGTGCTTTAATGTTTTGAAGCCCTTGTATGTCTCTCTCTTTACGTTTGCAGACTAGCAGTGTTTCAGATTTCTTGAGGCAATTTGTTTCAGGTAACTGGAGCTTTCAACTGCAGTTGAGTGTATCCTGGGAACTATTAGGGAAAAAAGAGAGTGTTCAAGCTTTTCAAAATGTTGATGGATCCAACATAATGAGCATGTAACTGATCACAAAGATAGACAGATAAGACTTTTTTTTCCTTAGGAACAGTGTATTGCGATGCAGGAGAGAAGGGAGCCAAACACAATGCTAGCCAGCAGTATAGATGTGATGCTAAAGAGGCTCTCAGTAGCACATTGTTATTCACTTACTGCTCCTGTTGGGATAGCTACAGGCTGTGTAAGTCTTTTTTTCTGCCAGAAATCTTTGAATTGAATCGGAGCACTGTCAGCATCCTGTAACCTCCGAGCAAGAACAGCTAAACATTCAATTTTGTAAGGATCCTCTTTAAACTGTGTCGACAAGTTTCTGTCTCTGCATATGTGTATGTTCATTATCTGCATTTTCAAACTGTTCAATTTGAGTGCTGTGAATTGGACTTGTTTTCCTCATTGGCAAAGTCTACATGATCACCCTCTCACCTAGGTATTTTAAACACTTTCTGTTCCCTGCTGGGATACCGGTATGGTGGTAGGAGAGGGAGGACGAGGCCCCAGGTAAAACATCACTATTTAGGGCATGGATTCCACGGAGGGCATCGGAGAGACAAGAGGTTGGATCATGTTTTTCTAATGCAGACAGCTCTCACTTAGCCTCCAGTCTTCTGGTCGACTGAGACAGTCATCACACACTGATGTCTCAGGTTTAGAGGACATATGATAATGAGTTTAGACTGACTGACATGTGACTAAAACCGTTGGGGGGCCTACAGCTCGGACAGGAGGGCGGGTTTAAAGCAGGCTTTGCCAGCAGTCATGGTAGGAATAAATCAGGATGTTGGTCCCAGGAGCAGATCTGAGGCTAGGTCTGTCATTGAGGTAATTACGGCCATGGTTATGGTATCTGTAGGAAAGGTTGATCTCAGACCTGTGGCTCCGCCGGTAGCCTTGTGTCACTAGGATGTCCTTGAAGTTTTTCCTCATTGAGAAGTTGAGAAGATTTAAGTGCTCTTCATCATTTCAACATTTATAATTTAACACAAAACATACCCTTTAATAATAGGCCACTTGTCTGTAATGTGTTTATACAGTATCCATTGCCTAAGGGGATTTTAATGAACTTATTCCCCAGTAATAGTGCACTTAAGTAGTTAGAAAGTTTGTTTTAAGGGTTTAGTAGGTGCTAATGAACCCTGCAGCTCTGCAGTACTTCACACAATAATACCCCCCCCATTAAACCAGGCTCGTTTTTGTGGAATAGCAGTTTTTTTTACCCACTATTTCACCTGAAATAAAGCATCCCACCAAGGTTGGTGCTCTAACATACTCAACCTCCCATATTGTTGCAGTGTCAGTTAGCAAACTATCTTCCTTTAACCCCTCAGAGACCAAACAGAACTGTATCTGACCCCTCAGTTTTACATACGTCATTTACAATTTGCCACTCACAGGTTGTCCAGAAGTGTGCTGCCAAAACAGACAGATCTCTCTCTCTCTCTCTCTCCTTCCCCCCTTTTTTCCCCTCTGAAATCAAGGGCATGCTTTGAACTCAAACAGATTCACTTTCTTTCTGCCCTATCATGCTTTTTTCATTTCTTTCTCTCCCACTGCCCTCTCTCCATCATTTATAGCCTCATCCCTGTATCCTGCTAATGATACAGATCCCACACGGTGTCAAAGCCATGTCAAGATCTGACCTCTAGACTAATAGTTTGGCCACTGGCACGATCACATTTATATCTACCTGGGCAGGTGGATACAGCAGTGGCACCCTGTGTACTGTATATAGAAAGAGACAGAGAGATGTCCAGACAGGGAGGAGATGAGAATGATACTGCTGACACACCGCATCTCTCCATGAGGACTAAAATTGAAATGGTGTGACTGAGTGGCACTTCTTGAAGACGACATCATTCCCGAATTCCATCCCCACCACATACTACATCCCAAATCACCCCACCTCTCTCCACTGTGATTGATCCTCTGCCCTGGGGCTGTAATCCCTGAACCCTACCCCTCTGCTGGACCCTGTCTCTAGTCTCCTCTTTCCTCTCTTCACCATACCTTCCCCCAGCATCTGCCAGTTTCCCACTCTCTGGATGGCATCATCAGCTATGACAAGAGAATAAATCTGTGAGCGGCCACCGTCGCCTAGCATCTGAGGGACGCCCATGACAGCTTTCAATAAACTCCCCAAGATTGTTTTTTTCCCCGTCCTTCCTTTCTTTAATCTCCAATGGCAGACGTTGGAATCCTGCTGTCAGCATAACGGGGGCATATTAGCAGGGCTGGCCCCACCTGGACCCACCGCTCCCCGACCTGTCCCCTCCCTGTAATTATCCCCAAGCCCCTTTCCCATTAACCTACTCCCTTTGATCCGCACACATGCTGATATTATGCAAAACTGCTGAATAGCGAGACTAGGATAGTGCAAAACAGCACACAGTTACCCATAGTTCTGATTTCTTCACTTATTCTTTTCTTCTTTTACTCTCTATCGCTCCGTATTTATCTGCCTCTTTGTCATGGATTAAATTAATTTCAAAAGAGTCTGTGAGGAAAGAAAAGGGAGGAAGAAGAGAAGAAGGACAGAGTTCTGGGGAATGAGAAAATACTAGTATTGGACATTTTTACAAGCCATCTAGGACGAATAAGGGATCTTGAAAAAAGGTGCCACAAAAGAACTATTTATTTTAGTCCCTCCTTGCATGTATCAAGTAAAACGTCTTCATTAGGTCTGGGGCCTAAAAGCAAATATCAGGGTCTGCACAATGCTGAAGGTCTGCGACTGACCTTTCTTTGGTTTTAATCATTGCAACTCTTGACAGCTTAATAAGTTGAAGGTGCTGGGTTGCAGCCTAACTTAATAAGGCCCACACCAGAGCCTTGGCCACCTATGATTGCTCCCATAAGTCTTAGCACATCTGGCGCTGTGTCCTTGGGTGAGAGATATTTTCCATAACTTTCCTTATGCTCAGAAGGCGCTATCGCCTTTTATTAAGAATGGGGATGATACAGTGCACAGTGTCTCCACGTGGCAGAGCATGTCCACAAGGCGTCAGACATTCATAATGCCATGCCATAGTCACTATTATCCTTTCAAATGATAACCACAGTGCACTATAGCTCCAGTGCATCACACCATGCAATGTTTAACTCGTTAAATATTCCGATAATTTATGGCTATACTTTGTACAGTAAATCACACTACCATATTTACTTCCTCCCTGCTGAAGTATATTGTTAGGCAGAATATATGCCATCCATATTCCATGGTTTATTACTTCTATGGATGAATTACCCACCATTTATGATGCACATAAGGTGTATAATTCTATATGCAGTAAAGTTGGATTTTTATGGAGCTGAAGCTTTTCACCCTCCACTCTTCAGAGGAAGAAATGAATCGATAGCTATACGAGAACTATTGTTGTTGCTTTAAGTTGAGTTGCTAATGCTTGATCATTTGCATTCTTTGAGAGAAGTCTTGCCTCCTTCCTCAGCATTAGCATTTGTTGAATAGATAATGCGTAATGAAATAACCTTTGAAAAAATAACAGCAATCATAGTTAAATTCAGTGCTTTCTTGTGTATTTCTACTACATTTCTGTGTACTTTTATGCCAACTTGCTATTAAAACTCTTTTTTTTTGGACAAGCTAGCTAACCACACTGTCATCTGCCTATCAACTATTTTTGACACCGTGACATCTCATCATCTTATATCCCTATGACTGACAGCCTTACCTTTAAACTGCACACTAGTCTATTCAACATGCTGGCACTGAGCAATACCCCAGTGTTCATTTGAAAGGCTACAGACTGAGGTGAGCTGCTATCATTAGCAGTCCTATTAATAAAGGGGACTGGGAATTGTTTGATTGGACTGTGACACAGAGAACCATCAAAGGCCACATC
The DNA here is from genome assembly GCA_036023855.1 of Gadopsis marmoratus. Lineage (NCBI taxonomy): Eukaryota > Metazoa > Chordata > Actinopteri > Centrarchiformes > Percichthyidae > Gadopsis > Gadopsis marmoratus. The sequence goes on along the minus strand of JAVQJF010027613.1, from coordinate 61,032 downwards.
TGGCCACCCACTCATTGTTCTGAACAGATGCTCATCCACTTTACCTAACATCCTCATTAGTGTTGTGACCCAAAAGACCAGTCTGTCTAGCCGCTGAATGCAGAGGCCCTGTGTGCCTTGACAGTCTCCTTGCTGGTGTCCTCAGGTTTTTAGAATAAGGCACCTACGTCTCTCTGTTGTATGCCTGTGGTTTGATCTCTGCCGTGTGTTAGCAGAGAGGCTAATGTAGTAGTTTGAATCCCTGAGCATTCTGCTGGAGATATTTTAATGAACGCTCTTTGTTTGGGGTTCAGGTCGCCTCTGTGCGATCGCCATGGAAGCTATGCCGAGCCCGCGGTTGATTGGGTACACTTAAAGGTGAGCATGAAAGCCCTTGTGGGAGACGCAGGGGGTCGGAAAAGGGTGATGTAGAAGGGGAGGAGATGAAGAGGTGTATGGAGACAGCATGGAGGCATTAAAAGCAGGCCCTTGCTCTTTTAAAATCCACCCATAACAGAGACAGTAGAAATTTAAATGTAAATTGGCTATTAGATTTTCATGTAAAGCATCTCTATTCTCCTTTGTGGCTGCGACGCCTGTTCACTTCACTGTTCATGAATATAATAATGAGTCAGTTATGTGCAATAGAGCCAATGTACTAATTGTCTGAAATTAGTTGTTCTTTCAAGATATATTGGTGGAGGATAAAAACTGCCTCAAAAAAGTCTGAAATGTATGGACCACATATCTCTTATATTGCCAAGGACGTGCATCACTTGATCATGAGCAATAGAAATTGCTAGGCAACTCCTTAGTATAATTACGTATTAAAACATGTATTTCAAGGCATGCCATTACTCCTATTAAGCCTCTTATTTGTCTTGCACTTAAATAGGCAGAGTGTGCAATAATTGTTAAAATTTTTTCAGCTGTGTATATAATTCCATTATTGCTATTTTAAATGCTATTCTTTTAGCAGTAATGTCAATTTCATGAGGCAGCCAATTTTCAGTTATACTTAAGCATACCATGATTTAGTCTTTTAACATACGTTTTGCTCATTTCACCCTTTGATCCTCATTTATCATGACATCTCAACTTAGGAATACATTTTCTTATTTGTCCTATACTCCGCCTTGATCGCCCTGTCTTGCTTTTTTTTCTTTGTGGTGAGGACCAAATTGAAAGAGTGAGGCGCCAGTTTAAAGGGCAGACCCAGGTCCCTGCCTCCAGGGCTTTTACATCAGCGCTGACAGAAAGCCGTGTGAACCATTGGGAAATGTTTCATCGGTCACGACACATTATGCAGCCGAGTGAGAGCCACATTAAACTTTTCACTTGCTCCATCATTGCTTCACTTTTATTGTCCAGCACGCCTGCTGACAAATCTGCAACCCCAGGTCCACCGGAGAGTTTAACAACTCAGAATGTTTCCTTCAATTAATGTAATTCCTTGGGTCTCTGAAATATAAAAATAAATGTTGCCGTGTTCCTGTGGTTGAGACACGTACAAGAGTGGTTTATGCAGCCTCTGGGACTGTTACCCCTCATTGCATTTGATGAGAAAAAACAAATACCTCATTGATTTAGATACTTTTTATCAAAGTAAACATTGTGTCAACAGTTCATATGACGTGCGCATTCAAACCTCACCGCTTGTACTGATTTAAGGGCTGATATCTTTACAACCAGTTTTCACTGACATGTGAATGCAAGATATGCACAGAAAAGCAGTTATGAACAGTTTTTTACTGATAAAATAAGTCTTTACCTTTAACAATGTGAAAAAGATTAATCGGTTGCACCTTATGTTGTGAATTGCTTTAGGATAACACCCTTTATGATTACTTATACATTCCTCTGCTGTTCCTTTTCTTCTGCGTTCTTCTCCGTAACCGTCAGTCCATCCTTCAGAGAAAGAACCACTTTCTCTTCTTTTCCTTTAGTTTCAAAAGCTATATGGTGACGCAAGAATCTTTCTCTATGCATGTCTAACCAGTTCATCCTTTGGCCAATGACGGATCTGATGTTGTAGGGAAAGCTTGTTGAAAATTGCCATTGTTCCACATTCTGTTTGCTCGGAGGAATGGAGAGGATGTCGAGAACAAATTGCATGGCTTTGAGAGTCTCCTAGTCTGGGGTTGAATCATTTGAATTTGGCTGTGGAACTGATGGATTTAATACTGACTAGGGGATGTGGGCCTAACTGTAGAGGGTGAGCATCTCCTGTGCCCACTGGATTGGTCACCCCATGAGAATGGCAGTGCTGTGCTGCTCATGGTCAGCTCCATTAACCATTACTGGGCCACATGCATGACAAGGATTTTCATGAGGATTATGTATGTATGGAGCCACCATACTTAATCTCCTGGGAAAAGACACAGACATACGGGCGGACACCCGGATAAACACTGTTCTGACATGGCTGCTTCAAATTATTGTAGCAGATTTCAGAAACTGGATCGTGGCAGGACTGTGTATATGTGATTTGTTTCTTGGTGCCATTTTTCACTTGTGTGCATGTCCTATTTTCAATACTTAAGATGCATGGCAGCTGTGGCGATGTGTTGCACGTTGTCAGCATGCAACACGGTAGAGGGATACCTCCCACACCAAGTGAAGATGGCCGGCCTGCTCAGTCAGCCTAAACCACCCTTGATCATGCCATCAACCACCTTGTTATGTGTGAAACCCACAAAGGGGCATTATATTTGGCATCAATCTGAATTTCTCAGCCTTGCAAGGGGAAAATGTTCACAGGGGTCAGCCAAGGGACATAGAGAGAGATACCAAGTGGGAGAAAGAGAGAGAGCAGAGAAAAGTGGAGGAAAAGGAGATTACGGGGAAAATAAATGTAACACGGACAAGAGAGCTTTATTAATAGGATTATGGGCTCATAGATTTCGATATATCATTGGTTCGAAAAGGGAGTGAAAATGTCAGGGAATACAGAAAAGTAGGGAGAGAGGAGAACAAGGATTTGTTAACAGTAATTTATTGAATCTGTAGCACTAGGAGGTGAGAAGGTGATTTGGCCAAAAAGATATGTTTTTTGTACGGGTTGTCTTGAGGCAGTTAACTTTTAAGAAAAGACATGCAGGAAGAAAGGATGGTAACCAGGGCGCATTATTAAACTTGTCATTTCATCCATGTAAATAGACGCCAAAATGGATTTCTTTTCAAAATTTATTGGGTATTTTGGTGACTTTATAGCGCAGCAGTATAGACAAAATCACTTTAATCGCTAAACCTGCTATTGCTTATATGCTACTTCATAAAATTATGTTTATTGATGCTATATAGCCAGTGCCAAGCTGTGGCGATTCACTAAAGCTAGACAATAAAAGAGGCCGCCACCTTTAATGGGAGGAGCAGCATTTGCTTGTTACTAAACACAGCAGTTAACCTCTTTCGCACACATTAGCAAGGCCCAATATTAAATCTTATTTCTATTACTTTCCCACTCACTTTATGATTGCTATTGCCGTCTCAAAAAATTGATATTGCTATTTTGTAATGACCTTTTACTTGGTTCATTAAGCGCAAACGTACACTCAGTGTTGAGAAGATCTATGCCATTACCCAATGACAGACTACTCCACGAAATAATGCAAAGTTAACAATTTCTTTCTTTTCAATTATTTGTTACTTATATTTACACAATTTACACAATTTCAGAGCCGCCACCTACACATTTACAGCACATTATTTCCAGAAAGTAAATAGGGTTTACATGAAACTGGAAAGTTGAGATAAAGTAGTCAAGAAGAATAGGTATTGCATAAATAATGACTTTAAACAGATGCACGTAAAGTGCATACACAATATGTCAAAGAACCCAGGAGATGGGACACAAGCTGTTACTATCAGTGTGTAGGACTGTCTCATTTTAGCTCGTGGAGGTTGACTCTCTCTTACTGAATTTAGCTGATGTCTAGTTCTGTTTTTGCTTCCAGAATTGTAGCATTCCAGCAATCCTTCATCAATAATCCTGCACCACTGCTACCACCACCGTGTGTTGTCACTGATTTTTCTCTAGCTGCTCGCATGGCAAAGCCTTTATGTTCCTTCATATACGAATTCAGTTACAGTTGTCTGCTGTCATTTATTATCTCAGTGTCATATTATATTTCCCACAGTGGAGATGTGTTCAACAGCTTTCTTGCCCTCTCTTGTGTGATTTGGAGTAGTTCCAAAGACTCTTAACATAGTCAAGTACAACTTTCTGAGGCTGCTGTTAAGACGGATTGCTTTCTAAATAATTTCAAACACCAGGAATCACTCCAAAATGTTTCACTGTATCTGACATGAGTTCCAATAGCAGGGTAAAACTCATTTTAAGCACAAAGACAGGAAATCAGCTATCGTTTAGCGCACATCTTTTCTAGTTGGTGAGGGGGTGGGGAAAGGTTGAGGTTTTAAATGGCTCATTTTGATGAGCTTTGACAGTAATGCAGCCACATTGGCAAATGTAGCAGATTTCTATGACACCCATGTCATAGGGCTGTGGTTATGCTTCTGCTCGATCATTAGAGGAGACTTCTAAGAGAGACAAGTGAGAATGAGTAATGGTGCTGAAGCGAGCTTGTATAAACATGTCAGGGAGCAGAAAAGTTCTCATGTCATCGAGGTATTTTACTATCAAAGAGTGACAAACTAAATAGCTAAAATCCCCTGGGCTAAAATATCCACGCTCTACCACATTACAGTATTGGCTTCTAATACCTTAAGAATGTGACAATCGCATTTTGAAGCATTTTACATATCCTTTCTCAAACAGCCACCTTGTTAGCCAACTATGTTTGTTTTTCCTTCATCTTCCCCCCTCTGTATTCCTCTGCAGGCACAGCTTTGGAAGTGGTGATGAATGAGTGGAAGTTGACTCATTATTAAAGGTGGGAGATGATTAATAAGGACCATGTGTGTTTTCCTCTATAGTGTAAATAAAATATATCATTCACGTAATGCAGGTCTGGGCTCTTGAGAGTGATTTATGGTGTGTTAAAATGCACAGAGAGCCAAAGGCTGAAGCCCTCTCACACACACAGCCATGACAGTGCCCTGCCCCACCGCTTTAACATGGCTAAGAGATCTCACACTCCTGCTCTTGCTATCGCTCTCCGTTTCCTTATCTCGTTTTCCGCCATGCTGGATTTATTTGTCTCAGACTTTCAGGAGAGTTCCCAAGATTGTTCTGAGGTCATTCAGAACTAATGACATGACATGAGACCTCCAAAACCTGACGTTTCAGAGCCTGGCCAAATTACATTGGTGCATTTGTGTACGTATGAGACATGACATGGATGATATTTCAACCTGAAAATTGAGAAGAGTAACAGAAGAATGTGTGTTCTTTATATACAAAAATAAAAGTCAGGGTAACGTGGCCCAGATTTAGAGGGCATGTGCTATGAGGAATTGTCTGCTTTAAACGGGACTCACTACTCATTCTTGATGTCCAGAAGAAGACACATTGGTTATGCCAGTCTCTTTGGCAGGTGGCCACCACTCCAAAGCCAAGGTATTGATTCACTTTAGATCTCACCTTATTTCTCAACTTCAAATCCTGATGGAGTGTCTCTGTTTAAGTGTTCGAGGGTGGACTTCCAAGAAGATGCATCTTACATGGATTATCTCCTCATCAATCTTAGTGTCTATTTGTGAAGTGCACAATTAGGAAGAATGAGTTTGCGCCCCTCGTTCTTCGGCTGTAAAAGCACATACTGTAATAGACATGTATGAAATTCAACATATGAGCCTCAACTGTTCAGTACACCGCAATCGCGCAGCCTTTGTTTTGACCGATGTATCGCCATGAGGGAGAATGAAATTTGAACAAAGCAGTCATTCAGTCCAGTTTTTTTTCTCTTTCCAGAAAAGACCCATGTAAAAATTGCTGTGTAGTCAACCACTATTTTTCTCTTGTTCAGATAACTCTGGTTTCACTTAGCATTTTGGTATTTCTGGTTTACAATATTTCTCCAGCTTTTCGTCAGTAACATTGTCCTCTACTTCAACCGTGTTACTGAGCAGCGTCCATCAGTTTGCCTGTAACAACACAGAAAAGCAGATGGCTATATGTTAGTTTTACAGCTGTGAATAATCCTCCAATGTCGTGGAGCGAAAAAGGAGCTTGCAGAGATGCGTTGGTTTTCACATGGGCATTTTTCTTTAAACTATTATAAACTTTGCTATCCCTGGTGGAGATTACCTCATGTCTATTTCCTTAATATGTTCCCTTTATATTTCTTCAGAGGATACCACTGTTTGTTTTCCCTTTTCAGCCATCTCCGCAATGCACAGTGAAAGTGGAACAAATGTGTGTATTTTATTACAAATTAGAGAGCTATTTCTGTCAGAGGTAAGAAGCCTTACACTACAATGGCTGTACAGCAATCGACTGCAACCCAATCTGGAAATTCTATTCCATAAATGTCTGTGTGTGTGTGTGTTTCTGTCTTTCTGAGGGAACTTGTGCATGCAGAGTATGTGCATAAACACAGAACATGTGTATGAAAATCTGTGTTTTTTACATCAAAAAAGAGACTGACAATGGAACCTTGAGTAGCCCCATGATTCAGTATCCTGCCCATTCCCCCATGGTTCCTGACCTGGGGGAAGGATCTGTCTGTCTTTCTTTTGGCAGGCTCCATAACTGCTGCCCTCCCTCACTACAGATATCATCACTTCATCTCAAATAGGAAAATAGGGGCACCGATGGAGGCTTGCGTCTCACTGAGGCTGTTTTTGGGTTACAGCTATTTCTCCAAATTTCTTTTTAAGTCAGGCCCTTCCAGGCCCACTGGTGGCAGCTGCCTATTCCACTGTTCACTGGGGGCATGCCCTGGTTTCATGTGTGCTGTTGTGGTGGGAGTGATGGGGCTGTGTGGGGGGCTGGGGGGGAATGGAGGAGGGGAACAGAAACACTCCCGTTGTGCCACTGTGCCCCAACCTCAGCCAGGGTGACACACTTACCAGCCAACATTCACCTTGCCCTGATGCCGCAGGAAAGCCACGCTCTGCCTCTGAATGGGGGCACTGGGTGCAGAGGGAACCTGTTGGAGAAGACTCCTAAATCAGGCTGCTGGGGAGACGGATGTTAATGTGCTGTCTCGAGGTCTTAAAGTACAGAGTTGGAGCCAAAGACTCTTGCTGAGTGAGACTACAAGGCAGCGGCTGCCTCATATCCTTTGTTTACACAGCCAGTGGAGTGGGACTACTTTACCTGGACCCACTGACTTCGCTCACACAAATCCTCCAATATGTACAAGTGAACATAAGGAGCTTAGCCCAGAGAAGGCAATTCAGTCTGCTCTCCCAACCATCCCCTGGAAATGACAAATTAGAGATGTTAAACAGTCTGGTGTGGGTATTACAACTAAATAGCATTTTCGAGAGAGTTATTTACAAAGAGTTATTACTACAAGCAGCCATGCTATAAACCCAGGCTTAGGCTTAAGTTCAAGTATTAACTACATCTAATATGCTCAATTGGAATTGATAACATTCAACAACATACATTGGAGGCCAGCTTTTAGAAATATATATAACATAATTTCAAGACTTAATTTGGTCATGTATGAGAGGAGTGACAGAGGTATATTTATATTTTAGACCAGATGAAACATCTCTGTACTCTCCCAATGGTGGTGCTCCCCCTGCCCCAAAGTCACCCCTCCTTTTACCAAAACGTGTACCCAAATAACACAGAGGCACAGTAAGAGTCATGTTTAAGCTAATATACATCATTTCCATTGAGTGGGTGTAACTGACACCAATCCCGGTGGGGCAATTACAGGAAATTAATTACCAGGCATTCTTGTATTAATGGTTTATTCCAATATAAAGCAAGCTAATTTATTCATTTTGACACAGAAAATTGATTCAATGAGGATTATAAAAAGCTATTTGCTAAACAAAATGGAAGGGGGGGGAAGGGGAAATGAAGTAGGAGTTAAAAAATAAAACGTGAAAAATCCTTCAAAATGTAGTAATTAGTGGATGATAATGCCAGTGCTCACAGTGTGCTTCCCCAACACTCACTGTAGGTATTTGACTGGGGTTCTATAGCCATTTTCCAGTGTCTGCTCGGATTTCCCTTCCTGTTTACCCTATACTGGAATCTCCTACCACCAGAAAAGGAGTGGAATCTCTACACAGAGAGAGGGGGATGAGGAGGGGGTGAAGTCCTGTGGACCTAAGGGTGAGAAGAGAAAATGGGTGGGTTGTCAGGGAGAAAAATAATGGGGGAAACATGGGGTGAGAACACAAGTTGAGTGAAATGGGGTGGTAGGAAGTAAAGGGACGGAGGGAGAGAGAGAGAGAGAGAGAGAGAGTGTGCTCTTGACAGCCTGAGAAAACTTGAGGTGCCATCTGGCGTGAGGGGGCCAAAGGACAGGGCTCACCGACCTTTGACCCAGATCCCTCTTTTAGCAAAGATCCCAGTACTGCAGATTTATAGGCTGCTGAGGAACAATAAGTGTCAGAGAACAGAGGCGAAAGCAGCCAGTTTTCCACTGTTTTCAGGTGACTAGAGACTGGAAATGAGTCTAAGCACGGATGTCCAGGATGTGGTGTCTCACTTGTGAGTTTGACCTCACAGAAGCTCAGACAACACAGAGCAACAGAGGAGGAGGGTATTTCACATTCCACCTGTATACCTTTTCAGTTTCTGTTGTGCTTTTTGCGTTGTTTTTTTATGGGCTGATTAAGTAAAAAAAAAAAAAGTGATGATGGGTTTTTTTTTTTGCTGTTTGGCACCTTTAGTTTTAACTTGAACAAATTCATTACCAGGGCACATCATTACCGGGGCACAGGGGTGAGGGTTATGTCAAAGGCCATGAGTTACGGGGCACAGTTGAGCCTAGTTTGTTTATAGAGAGAGAATAGAAAAAGGTGCCCTGTAGAGGGGGGGGGGGTGGCTGTGATCGACTGATAAGGGGGAAATAAAAGAAACAATATACTCATGTGTGATATTAGTATAAAATTAGTATAAAAAAGAATTTCAAAAACACAAAGTCATTAGTTTGTCTGTTTGAAAATGCAGGGCTGATTTTGACTCTGTGAAATGTTTGCACTCAACTCAGCAGCAGCACCACAGCAATAATGGCAAATGCTCCGGGACCACTGTGACGAGGATCAATACTGCGTGCGGAGCCTATCAGGACACCCCTGTGGCAAAGCAACCCCAAACAACTAATGTACCAACCCCCCCAATCGCACATCCATCACACGCATGCACTCGCATACACACCATTACACATGCACACAAACACGCGCCCTTTTGCTCAGCTACAGAGAAATAAAAACTACCTTAGAACAAATGATGAAGAAGAACAACACAACACTTGTGACAGCCAGCTGTCATTCACTGTCCCATTTGATTGGTGCACTGGAGACCAATAATTCCTCTCTCGCTTTTCTTCCATTCATTTCATTACTCATCCAATATTGTTCCCTTTCTTTTTTCCTCTTTTTTTGTTTTTTTTCTTAAGAGGGGGATGGGCAGGTCTATGCATGGCCCAGACCTGAATAGACTTTTGTCTTGCTTAGTTTCCCTGGTTCTGACTGTGTCAGTCGCAGGGTGCCCCTGGTGAAGGCCCTCTCGGGCCTCGGATGCCGTCAGGCTGTCTAGTAGCTAGTTAGCATTCAGAGCAGCCATGCTAGCACCCAGAAGACAAATCTGCCATGGGGCCCAGTACAGGATTGGCTTTCTTAGACAAGCTCCATTAGTGTGGCCAAACAGGCTTGAGGTAATCTACTGAATGATGGTTGAATGAAAGATTATTTATTTCTCACTTCTCTTCCTCTTTTAATTTGCCTTTCTCAAACCTAACTAAACTATTAGGTTTTAAGAATGTCCACCTGTTGTGACGTATTGATGAGTGATTGTAGTGAGCACAGTCGCGTGTATGTTTGTGCATTGATCTCATACTATTAAATATGCAGAGATTCCTGCATATTTTTGGTTAATTAATTACTTGATTATGCTCAGCTTAATTATCTCTGTGTGTGACTATGATTCTGACATGTGCAGGATTCCAATAGATTGCCAAAATATCTGTCCAGAGTGCCTCTCTTGTTCACCCTTTCTCTGCCTCTCTTTGTGTAGCGTGGTGACATCACAGATACTAATATCTGCTGGCTAGCGTGGCATCCCTTAGTAGGCGGCCCGGAATTCCAGACATTTACTCCTATTGGGAAGCGGCAGGATCAGTAATGCTAACTATGTGGATCATTCTGAGAAGATTGGACCACAGCCGGCATGCCTTCATAATAATGCTGTGCGTTTCAGCAGTACGTCTCAATCGAGGGCTGCAACAACCCAATGCCTCCATTGTTCCTGCCCTCCTTTGTGCTGCAGTCAGGGGGAAAAAAAAAGTAGCAAGCAGGCCTTCAGATTTAATTTCTTTTCTAATGGCATGAAAAGATTTCATTGAAGTGCAGATTGAGTGTGTGCCGCTGCGGGTTGTGGAGCGAGGCCAAAAGCTCAGTGCCCGCGAAAATGCCCTGGCTGGGCAGCACCATTCCAGCAACAGACTGATGTTCTTCATTGAGGCTGGGCTGCGTCATAGCAACCCAGAGAGATGCATAAAAGATGACAGCAGAGACACGCCACTTTTGCATGCACTTCCACAACAACACACACGATGGACTGGTTTCAACCTTACCGAGGTCGAATGAGGCTGTTCTAACCACGCAATAGATGCTGTGTTATTCTTGCTTTGTCAAAAGAAAATATGAATGAATTCAAATTATGTATGCACGCTTCTGCAGACAGGATCGCATTTGTGTAAAATGTAACAAGTACGCATTCTCATTCTCCTCACATGCCTTTGTAAATGCATGGATTGTAGTGCAGTGGTGCTGTCAGTCTGCCTAATTGCTGTCTACTCTGTACATGCACATACCAGAGAAGATATGCTCTGCTCTGGTAATTCTTGTTGCGAGCATATGCTCATGTAAAGCACAGACGATTGCCCACCAGTCCATCATCTCATACATCTCTTTGACCAGGACACACATTTCTCTGTGAGCGAGAGGGTCTTAGAGAGACAGACTGGTCTTTTACTACACTCTTCAGCATTTCTTCCTGTTGGGTCATATTTTTTCATATGGCTTCATCCTCTGCAGGTGAACTTGATGTAATGGTGAGAAGGACAGGACTCCTTGTCAAAGTGCTGGGTAATAATGGTGAAAATTGCTTGATATGTTTAGTCCAAATAGAGATGGGACTATTTTGAAATCTCACACACTTGTCTTTGGAATTTCCTTCTCCTGCTCCCCTTGGCTTTTTCTGCTTCCAGCACGGTCTAACCTCCCGCGTGTGAAAAAGTGAGAAATGTCTATCACTAAATAAATTCAGAAAGAAAACAGGGCGAGCATGTGGGTGTGTGTGTATCTTCTAGAAAGTGTGTTTACAGTATGTACGGTAAATGTGTGTATCGGTGTGAGACGACAATCCGGCGAAAATGCGCTGGGTGAGAGAAAAAGCAATATTGTCCTGTAGGGCTCAGACAGTCATGAAATTAATCTATTATCTTCCCGTGCAGCTGCCATGTACGATACAAGGTGCTTGACAATTCCCTGTGCCACTGTGACTCCGTGACATTTGCCCATTCACCAAGCTCGCTGACACCAACAGGATCTGGCCTTGCCGCCAAATTAAGGCAACGAGTGGGGAAATGAGAGCGGTGGCATCGGCCAGGAAGAGCCCGGGAGGCGGGATAGATTTCCCCTTGTGTTTAAAGACCTGACCTAAGCACCTTGCCCAGGGGCTTTTTATCAGCTGGAGCTGAAAAACACCTTCAGGAGGGAGACGGCAATATAGCCACAGCCGGTTGTAATGGCATGACAAGGCTGAGCTGTCCTTGCACACCTCTTGACTCCCCTCCCTCCCCGCCTTCACTATCCTCCCTACTCTTCTTTCCCTCCCTCTCTACCAGACTGGGCCCTCTATCTAAAGCTGCATCCAGTTGGGAACGGGCAGCCTTTAAATGCCTGTCGCCCAGTGTCATAGAAGCGGCTATACACGGGGTGTCCATTGTCACAGCACAGGCTGGGCTCTGTCAAGGGCAAAATGAATTTGTTGGAGGGAAAAAGGGTAGCGGGGGAGAGAAAAAGCAGAGAAGGGATATATTACGGCGAGTGATGAATAACCCGAAGGTGCACAGATACCCCACACAAACGATGAAGAGAGAAGAGAGGTGAGGTGATGGGAGGAAGCGAAAGGAGAGTAGTAGAGGGGGGTCTGGCCAGGCTGTAGCTGGCTCAGGCTTACAGATAGCGGCTGTCAAAGGAGCAAGGTTTTATTTATTTATTGTTGGTCTGCTTAAGAGATGGTGAAGGTCAGGCTGTATGTCTGCTCCCCAACTTTGTTATGTGAGCTGGATCAATTTATGAAATATGTCTGTTAACAATGCTGCCGATGTAATCTCTCTCTCTCTCCCTCTCTCTCTCTCTCCCCCATGTGCACTCTTTCACACTCCCTTCCCCTTTTCTACTGTTTCTACTCCTACTGTTGCCACTACTCCTGCAGTGACCATGGTAACCTCATCTCTATAGTTGCTGCTGTTGCAATGGTGTTGTAGAACGAAAGAGGTCACCACATTATTTCCTTGAAGACGTAAACGTGACAAATCTAATTCTCTTCAAGTGAGGCCCTGTCAGCTGTGATTGTAGTATCAGTGTATTTAAGGGTTTATGTCTGTGAAGCGGAAGGTTATTTATTGGTTAATAGCACAAAGAGAGGTGAGTTTCCTTTGTAACTCAATTGAAAGTGGTGTATTGTATTTCAATTCTGCATCACAGGCTTATCCATTATATGCATTCTGTACTGCTGTACTGTAGCATGTACTGTGATTGACTACCACCTTTTAAACTAATGTGTTACCGTGTATACACTACTGCACATTGTATTTATCCAATTTGCATATTGGATAATTCACATAATTTATGTGCCCCTTATTTGTCTATTTGCTTTTAGAATGACAGGTCATTGGTTAAAAGTCAATTTCACATAACATGATGAACCAAATGGCAGTTTATACTTGTAAAGGGGCCTCATGATTTGATGGATCAGTAGGCCAGTCTACAATGTGATGCAGTATGTATACCAATACTATATTTGGTACTTACAGTGAAATAAAAAGAGATATATATATATTTCTTTTCTTCTGTGTGTGTCATCAGTCTTGACATGTTCTTCGTTGGCAGGTCTTCAAACAACCCTGCACCAACATAACCACACCATCCTGTCAATTTGTGTATGTTAAATCCACCCTGAGATGGAACTTAATGCTTAAATAGACTCCACAGTTATAAATATATTCCACAATGCATGATCTCTGTTGTACACCGGTCAGCCATAACATTATGACAGCATGCGCACCCTGACCGGTCCGCAGCTACGCAGCCCCATATGCATCAAACTGCGATGCTCTGTGTGTTCTGATGCCTTTCTATCAGAACCAGCATTAATCTTTTCAGCAATTTGAGCTACAGTAGCTCTTCTGTTGGATTGGACCACACGGGCCAGCCTTCACTCCCCACGTGCATCAGTCAGCCTTTGCTGCCCATGACCCTGTTGCAGGTTCACTGGTTTTCCTTCCTTGGACCATTTTTGGTAGGTACTGACCACTGCAGACCGGGAACACCCCAGCTGCAGTTTGGGAGATGCTCTGACCCAATGGTCTTGCCAATTTGGCCCTTGTTATAGTTGCTCCTATCCTTCCGCTTGCCCATTTTTCCTGCTTCAACACATCAAGTGCCTAATATATCCCCCCCACTGACATGTTCTTCACTTCACCTGTCAGTGGTCCTAAAGTTATGGCTGACTGGTGTATGTTACGTGCCTTCCAAAGATAGTGTTGTGGTGTCTGTGCTTGCTGCTCAGTCTCTTTTCATTCTGACTTTCTGGCAGGCCAGACAGACTGTGGCCTGCATCACTGCTGCACCACCAGGCCCTGCAGCCTTTTCCTTGGTCAGCAAGCCAGAGCAAGATCAGTGGGCCATCTATCTCTATATCCTTCTCTCCATCCTCCTGTTGGAAAGTTCAGTGTTCACATGACTCGGGTCAAACCCCAAAGCATGTCTGATCAGTCTGAAGATACCATAGTGATTGAGTGGATCCCTTTTTTTTACCCAGTGGTTCAACCAGAGCAAAAGAGGATAAGAGTATGTTGTTTGGAAAGCGGTCTCACATCTGAGTTTAATAAGGCGTTTTGGTGGAGATGGGTCACATTGTGTGTCTTCCCTTAAGTGAACTGAAGGTAATCTGGGACAACCAGGGCTCAGGGGCAGCTGGTTTGTGTATGCATTTATGCGTGTTTATGTGTTTTAAATGTGGTGTTGTGAAGGGCTTTGGGGGGGGGAGTAAAAGGGTGACAGGGGGTGAGTAAACAGTTTGCGAAAGAGCAACTAGGGGAAATGCAGGGCGGCCGGATTGTTTTGGATTGCTCGGGGCCCAACAATTTATAGACATAAATATAAACAGAGAGCGGGAACAACTAATCCCCCTAAATGCAAGATTAAGAAATGAAATGATTCCAAGATAACCCTTGATTACAGAGTGAGGTTGAGTTTGACAGAAAGGGCATTTGACATGAGCACTTAGCAGTGGGCATGGGTAACCAAGCGCACAGAGGAAAAACTGGGCCACGGAAGGCCCAACTGTTAATTTGCTTTTTGTGAGTGACGTAAATATGGGCTTTGAAGAAACTTAAGGATCAATATCCGCTCATTAGCTGAACAAAGCTAACAGTCTAACCATCAGTCCCTCTCTGTCCCTGTACTTGTATGTGACTGAGTGACTTTGACATCTAAACTGTATGTGTGTCCAGTTTTTAAAATAACTTTAATAACTAACCTTCTTTCTCTCATGTGGTGGCATATTGAGCTTTCCCACGCACACATTATTTTCACGAAATAGTTAAGTGTTGAGCATGTGCTCCTTGGCCCTGAAAATCAAGAAACTGACACTGATGGAGAATTTATTTGAACCATACAGTTGTATTCCTTCGCCCTTATTCAAACTGTGGATTCATCTAAATTCTATGGAATCTACAGCAACACATTTCTCTTTTTCTCTTTCTCTCTTTTTTCGCCCTCAGAGTTCAGAAGCTTGTAGGTCTTTAATTATGTATAATATTCTTTTGCCCTGTTTTATGGAAACTCCAGACTGGATTCGCTCAAGTCATCGACTTGAAAGTTTGAAAACCTCCAGTGACAAGAATATTAATGTGCCAGCAGTGTCATATCTGTTTCAGCTCATGCATATTCAATGTCCCCCCAGCTCTCCAAGATTTATGTCAGACTTTGGCGGAGTGTAGTTTTCCACCATTGGAGATAATAGCATGCTAAATTGATGTTATCGGGGGCAGGTTTTTTTCCTCTCTACTCCTCTCCAGGTCGGGGGGTTGGGAGAGGGGAGAGAGGAGCAACCCGCTTGCCTGGCTGCTATTCAGACTGTTGGCGGCTTCACTGCTCACCTCCACCCACCGGCCTGTTCTGTAGTAGCAGCGGACTGAAAACCTCCGTCATGGTGGGAGAGGAGAGCATATTTTGGAAGGAGATTAGGGGGCGATCCTGTGGATTATCTTTTAATTAAGGATGGTTGAGTTGTGCCCACTCTGGTGGAGCAAACGCCCAGCTGCTAATGAAGTTTAAACAGACATACTTTATTTAATTACTGCTAATCGCTGGGGCCCAAAGTCCGGCCCTCTTTGATCTGCCTGTCGCACTGTAATCTTCATGGCAGATACCATCTCCCGTTCTACCCGGATCCCTTTTAGAAGTTGCTACGGGAGGTCCAAGATTAACCATGGGTTAATTGAGACAGCCGGGGTGGAAGTGTGTGTGCATGTGTGTCAGTCTGTGTGTGAGTGTGTATGTGTGTGTGTTTGTGACAGAGAGAGAGAGAGGACCAGAGATGGAGAGTGGTAGAGGGAGAGATGGCGGGGAGGATGGGCTTCAGGTTGATTGATGTGTTTTGGCCTTACAAGTCATCCTGTTTTCTCGGCCTCTGCTCTCTCTCTCTCTCTCTCTCTCTCTCTCTCTCTCTCTATTGGTCACTTGCCACACCAGGATGTATTGGTCACACATTGCCTGGCTGTTTGACTTTAGGGACACTAGGGGGCCATGATTATACCTGACCTGTGTAAAAAAAAAAAAAAACAAAGAAAGAAAAGAAAATGTGTAATGGCTTTTTTCCCCTTTCAAGCTCTTGGGAAATATTTCTGGACACTTGTCAAACACCTCATTTAAGTAGAATGTAATATTTAGTGAAATAGTTTTAAATATATATTGCATTTTTAATTTTGAGTAATTTCTATTGAGCTACATAAGCAGACCTAAGCCATAAGCCATAAAGCCATTCAACCCTCTCTGTCAGAAGGATTTCCTTCTTTGTGTTTGCCAGGCAAGTCACAATGTGTACCTCTACATACCTTAATCATCCAGTTATAATCATTGTTGTCAGTCCTCATATGAATGTAAGTGGATGGTGTGGAGCTGTTATGTAAGCTTCAAAGAGGTCAGCAGGGGCAGCAGAGAACACAGTGAGGGGGTTTGTGTGACTGTGTGTGTGTGTGTGTGAGGAGGGGGGGGGGTCTTTATCTGACCTGGGGGAGCCATGGGCTTCCTGTTAATTGGGTTAGTGCAGCGACCAGGAGCAAACCGTGTGACTGGAGAAAAATACTGTGAGAAAAACCCTAAGAGGCACTTTTGTCTCAGCTGAGACATATGGCGGAGGAGCTATGAGCACACTGAGTCTTCATCTGGAGGGAGCAAATGAAGAGGGTGTGAGAAAAAGGGAGGCAGTGACAGAGAGAGAGAGATACATGTTTCCCCAAATTAATGCGGTATCCCCAAATCGAGTGAAAAAGAGCCAGAGGACACACTTGCTGTGGTAAACTGATCTCCCTATCCATATCTCTATCTAATGTGTGCACACAAACACACACACACACATAGACACACAGAAACTCCACATCCTTTGTCTTTCTATCTCTCTCACACCCACCCGTTCCAACATCCCTCTTCAATCCTCACCCTTTCAATATGTTGCTGTTCCTTCCCGTCACCCCGTATTCTCACCCACCCGTTCCCATCCTCCACAGCTGAAAGATTGCCAATAAATGAGTGATTTATATTCCGATAAGAGACGTTAACTAAACCGCTGCATGCATATTCACACCTGAAGCTGTTGATTAATGCTGGCTTCACCATAACAGAAAATGTGTATTGTTTTTCTTTTCATTGTAACATGAACCACAGAGCCGGTAAAGGCCGTTACATGCATCACAAAGAGATTTACTGCTTTTAATTATCCAAAGTAAAATGGCAAAAATTATTCATAGCCCTGCTTAAAACATGGTTGATGGAATTATGCATTGCAATTTGTGAATAATTGAATCTTTCCTTCAGATTGTGACAGAATAGTTAATTTATTAATAGACGTACACAATGTCGAGTCAAAGCCTCGGTTTGTCCTGCGGGTAGAACTGCTTTCAAGAGAATGAACCCTTGTTAAATAAGTTACAGAACACAGTCCTGCGCAGACGTCTGAGTTGCAAACAAACCCAAAAGACAGAAAGGGGAGAGGGAGAGACAGAGTGTGGGGAGTTTTGCAGATACCGAGTGTTAAACACAGCGATGTCTCAGAGGCCCATCGGTAGAGGAGATGAAATATTAAATGCTTTAGTGTTTATTAACAGGATGAAACAAAGGGCTGCTTCCCTTTGACTTGTGCACATTGACACTTGGCACAGAACAAACAAAATCAAATATGGTATTGATCCATAATGGATGAAAAAGGCAACTTTGAATGAGCAGCATTATTTAAGAATTTGGAAAGGGAAGAAACAGAGAACAGGGAGACGCACTGTTAGTAAACATCATCATTTTGTCAGCTGCCTCGCTGACACACAAGACTAGCTTAATCTACATAACTATGTCGTATATGAGCTTAACACATACTGGCTTCTCTACATGTAAGTCATGATCAAAATATCATGAAATCAGAATCTTCTGTCAGAAACCAATATATTTTATTCAGCATTTTAAATACTTTCAAAAAGAAAATCATATTTTATGAAAGCCTGACCGGTTTGAATCCAAATGCACTGGGTGTGTTTAACTCTTAAAGGGGAATAAATGCAGAAGCATTTTCGGGAGTTGAGTAAGGAAGTGTAATATATCACATAACCTTGGTGACAGTGCTTGACGTAAGCCACTTTGCATGTCTTTCATAGTAAAGCAGGGCCAGGGTGACATTTAATGTTGTTAGCAGTTTAACCCCTCGCCCCTGTCCTTGGGGCCCTGTCATGTCCGAGTGGCACCCCAAATAAGCACTTTTGACACGGTGGCTCCAGGCTTGCGGCCCCTGCCTCCGTTGACAGTTCCTAACAAAGGGCCCCTCTTCCATTGATTGCCCTTTGCTGTTATGCAAATTCAAGAGTCTCACTGCTCCCCAACCCGTGGAGGAAGGTATGGGGGTTACAGCGAGTAGCTGTAGTAGTTTTTTTCTGTGTTGTGTCACAGAAGTTAAAAGTCCTATCCCTGCAGTTCCAGACCCCCTTCTTCGATTCTTTCATTCATCTGCACTTCCCCGAACTGTCTCCCGTCTTGCTAATGTTTCATGGGACCGAATAAAGCAGGCCGGCCATGTATACAGAGATACTTTTACAGATGAGTACATGGAGGAGCACACACATTTGTACATACCTACACACAAACACCACTATTCACTACTCTGCGCTCTCTCACTCAGCCACATATTTAGTCCCACTAGTGCGCACTTGACACGCAGGAAAAAATCCCCTGTAGCCTTCTCCTTCTGGTTGTGGTTCTTATTCTGTGCCCTAATGTCTTCCCCAGCTGTGTGTTTGCGTGTCTCTAGGGACTCCAGGCATAGCTGCTGGAGTGACCTGATAACATCTGGGAGTAACTGATGGTTTTGCCCACATGTCCCAGAGCCCCAGGACCCCACCGGCTTCCTCACAAAAGCCCATCTCCGTTGGACCCTTTCAGCACCTCCTCGACACCCACTTAATACAAATTCCACCAGTGAAAATCCAAACATTCTCTGTGTTTTATTAAAAAGTATGCCTCTAGGACTATTTTTCATGATCTCTGGCGTGGAAGTACTTGTCGTGTATGCGAGACGGACAAGGCGAGGTGAAAAAGTGGTGAACCTAGAAGACCACTTTCCAGGTTGACGTGTTTGATCTGCATCATCCCACATCAAGCTACTTGCAAATTAAATGAGTCACGACAGCTTTTTGCAACTTAATTAGGGGATACAGTGATATTTTAAGCATTTGTTAAGTCATAACGTGTGTCAACAATGAATAAATTAAATGCCTAGGTATTTAATAAACTGCTACTTATCATCCCAGCTTTGAAGTTGTAAAAATAACGATCTAGCGCACAAAAGAGGGGGAGTGAGGTGCTGCTAAAACACAACATTGAATGCTGTTGCTCTTGAGCTATTTTATGACGGCCTTGACCTCCAAATGACTCAAGGTTATCAAGCCATCGGAGCAGCCTGTCCTGGGATTCCAAGAGACGACTTAAAACTTAGAGAACGTGTTTATGCAAGGCTGATGTGGTGATGAAGTTTTCTCTTCCCTCCAAATTCACAGGAACCTCCTTTGCAGAACATTTACATATTGTTACATAAACTGCTGAGAGTTGTGTTGAGAACGAGAGGGGGCGAAGAAGGACATGTGAAGTGTAAGAGTATGTCTGTTTTATTGCATGGAGGTGTGATTGCAGCCCTCGCATATAGCCAAATCACATCAACGTGTAATTTGTTTCATCTGGAACCATATCCCCATACCAGTGTGTATGTTGTGTGTCGGCTCCTTCACATTTCACATGGAACTTAATGCTGAATGTGTTCGAGTATGTTTTGCATGATGGCCGACAAGGGGATGTATATGACCCACTCTGTAAATAAACCAAAATGGAATGAAATAGAGGAGGAGGAAGAACAGAGGAGCCGGAGGAATAATAAAAACAGAGAAGAAGTATTTCCATGCTTTCTCCAGCTGTTTTCCCATGGAAAGGCATTGGTTATCCTACACAGCTTGTTACAATAGAGTGAACGAGCCTGGTGGGATCTGGAATTGACAACTTGTGTCTGCTTAGTTACACTAGTTAATGACCCTAATTATCTTCCTCCTTGCTGTGAACAGTCAATAAACAATTAGCGTGGCATATGGACCCCTAAACTCTGTGTTTTCTATCTCCAAGACAAAGGGGTGTCCTTCTCTGGCAGTGGTAGAGTGTCAGTATGGGCTGATTAAAGTATGTGGGAAACAGAAATCAATGGCTTATCCTAAGACCCTTGAACACTATCCTTTCCTTGTAGCATTTGCCTCTCAGCCTCATAAGCACTGACGAATGGAAAGACACCATCCATAGAGTCCATCCGTGTTACTTTTATCTCCTGTCCTCTTAGATCAGTAGTTAAGAACGAAAGGAGACAAGGTGCTGATTAATTTGATTTCACCAGGGCTGCAGAGCCTTCAGGCCTGTGGCTAGCTTGTGCAGTGTAAGCCTGCTTTACTAGCCATCTTCCAGGCAGCCAAGACCTTGTGCGGCTCTGTCATGTGTTTATGAGTTCTACCTCTGAAAAGGGCTTTCTGTCCTCAGTAGCAACAGCTAGACGGGAAAAGCTAGCTAGAGGGAGAAAGAGAAGGAGCAATACCCTTTGAATATGGATGGAGTTCAGGTGAACTACACCTGAACCCTACCTGTGATGTCTTTATAGAGAGGTGTTTCTGACTTTCTTTTGCTTTTCAGCCACCATCAAAAGTTCAAGAGGCAGTAGTGTTTTGTATTCAGGGAGAAGAGAACCTTTGAAACCTTTGGGATAAAAGAGCTGCACGGTGTCAGTCTGAAAGGTAAAGGAGAAAGAGGGAGGAGGGCTAAGAGGGTGCAGGAGAGGGGAAGAAAAGGGTACACTTTGTTGTGCCATTTCACAAGGCTAATCTGAAATAAGCACTAACCTCTACGGGTAGGAATAATTGATAAATGTTAACAAGGATGGGCAAAGTTTTATACTTGCTGATGACCTTTTGAATTGATGTTTAAGGTTTTTAAGACCTCTGTCCAATCAAATGTGAGCTGATAGTCATGCTCATCAAAATTCAGGCCATCCAATCATTTGGGCCAGTGTTTCAATTTTTAGTTGTTGAATAAGACATGCTTTTGTACCATACAAATAAACTGTTTTTGTTAAGATCATAACATTGATTACAAGAATCATACATTTTAAACAGGTCTGCTTTTTCAAAAGGGTATCTTCATGTGTTTAACAGGAAAGCATAGAGGAAAAAGTTGAACAGCCTGCCTCTAGTCCTGATAATTTTCCCTTACTTTCCGTTTCAACATTTTTTCGTTGACAGTCTGAAGTGGTATTTGATGAGAGGTGGGGAAAGAAAACAATGTAGGAATGTGACACAGTTGTTTTTGGAATGAAGAGGTACTAGCATCAAAAGTTGTATTTTTCATTGTGATCATTTCCTTGCAGAGTAAGTTCAGACCACACTTGGGTTTCAGGACATTTCTACAGTAATTTTAGGCTTCTTTAAAACTGAAAAAAGCCCAGTAGCACTGTTTTGAATATTTCCCTTTGGCTAGAAAAGAAGAGTTCTGATCTCTTGGTACGAACTATATCCCTGCTGGCAGAGGTTCTGACGCCTCATAATGGCCCTCCATGGATTTGATAAGATTATTGCTTTTCTAACTGTAATGTTTTTCCCCTTACTTTTCCTTTTCTATGCATACTGTTTCTGTATTCATGATAAAGCACTGCAGCTAAATGTCTAAGGAAAATATTGTGGCGTATAGTATGTTCATGTGTTAATGTTATGTATTCTCTCTTGCCGGCAACTAAATATGAATTTGTAGAGATTTGAAATACATTTTCATCTCAACTCCGTTTAAAAAAATCTGTCCTCGATACAGAAAACTGATGTTGTTTCTGCATGCACATTTTACTGTCTGCTTTCACCAATTTCAAAATAATATTCCCAGATACTGTATTTGCTGTTAACACCCCACCATACCAGGATGTTAGTGAAGTTGGTTATAGACCTGTACACCCCTGGGTCAATTTACATCAAGTGTCCATTTTTGAAAAGCCTTCATTTTGTATTGGATACCGTACAAGCAACAGCAGCTCTTATTTATAAAGGTTTTGCATGTTATTTTCCCATGAGGAACATCTCCATGGAGTAACTTTGCAATTACAGATCACAGCAGTAACAACATTGTTCTTAAGTGTCGCTCCACTACTGGTTGGCTACTTGAAACATGCCTTTTTCTTTGTACGCAATTAGGCTAACTCAGTGCTTCAGCATTAATGGTGAGACTGTCGGCTCAGGGGATTAACTTAGTGGTGTTGGAGGGTTAGTGAAGGGGTCTGCTTGTGAGAGGGCCTATTGTCCCACCAGGTCACTGATCTAGGGGTTCATACCCACTCAAGGCCAGGACTTTACCCTCCTTCTCTCTCCACTTCAGCAGGCAACAGAATTGGCTGCATTGTGTGATATGAGGTGGAAAAGAGTCCACTGCCCCACCCATCCACTTGGGTCTTGGAGTGTGTTTTGAACAGTGCTCATCACAACACTGCTTGTGCACACGCACACACACTCACACACACCAACATGCAGCAGCGTCCTATTTGCACTCAATAACCAAAGGGAAACTCCAGCTGGGAGAGCCATTGATGCCTTCGTAACAGGCTGATTGTTTCCTTTAGGAGAGGGAGGAGCGGGGAGGAGAGAGTGGGCAGGCCACTAACTCCACCCCTAGGCTTTGAGTGGGGCCTAGCAGGTGTAAACAGCCAGGACTTCTCTCTTTATGAGTGGGCAGTGGGAGAGGGACCCCCAGGTAGTCATGGAGGGCTGCCCTGGAGGAATTGAGAAACGGGACAGAGATCCAGGAAGGATCACAGGCCAGGCTGGATACACGTTAGACTCTGGCCAGGTGTTCTGCTGTACTGATATGAGTTGCCTCAGCCCTGCTGTGAGAGGCAGATAACCTCTCCATTGACCACTAAGTCTGAGAACACGTTCCTACAGCTGAAAGTCTGTAACACAACTTAAAGAAGCAGCTGAAATAGGGATAAGTAATGGCATTTTCTGGCTCTGGCAACACTTGTCAGGATAGAGAAGCTCCTGTGGTGATTCTAGGGCCCATTCAGATGATGGAAATTCAGTCCTCAATGATTCATCTCCATTTACTTAGCTATGAGTATCCTATCCCTGCCAGTTTGGAAAGCGATATAGCACAGGAGCTTAGCTTGTCCCTGAATGGGTCTCTGTGAGAGAAGTTAGTATATGTTTGAGACGCTTCTGATGCTTATAATGCATACTCTTTGGGTAACGCTGTTGGGATTATAGAGTAGAAGGAGGCAAATATATCGACCAGCATGCTGTTTATCCGCTGGCTCCACACCCTCCAAACAGAACCCCATTACACAGGCCAGTTTGGAGAGGCTTAACACCTGTTTTTCTTTTCTTTTTTTTCCCCCAGCCCGTATAAACTCATTCTCTCCCTCCCTCTCGCTTACTTTTTGTCTTCCAATGCAAAGAGGATGAAGCCAGGGGAATGAGAAGAGCTCCATTATTGCTGTATTTTCTTTCCAGAGAAACATTATTTACTAGAAAGATATCATCCTAGCTTTTAATCCTCTTAGCGGTGGATTGCGGTTGTACTTACAGCACCATGCACCTGCTAAACTGCCTTCTCTTAAAGCTGTATAAACACAGCCGCAGGAGCCATTGCCTTCCCAAGCCGAACCCATCAGCTTTTTTTTTATGAGAGTTAGAGAGAGGGAGAGGGCTCCCAAGAAGTTTAGAGGACACCGTATTGATGGGATGATGCTCGCAGCCCCTCTCACTCTGCCGCCGGATGTGGTCAGACCCCACCTGAAGCCTGTGGTTGTTGGTAGGCTGCTTGGAGAGGAGCCTCAAGACCACTAACCAGAGGAGGGCCTATGCGTAGTTGTAGTGTTTACATAAGGGCTGTAAGCATGCTCACGTATCCTCACAGTGTAACTTCAGAGAAGCAGGCCACTTCACTTCATCTGTTTTACGGAGAACTCAAGGAGGCCCCTTCTTTGTTTCTTTTGTATACTAATGACATCTGCATGATTACACAGAAACACATTTGCATGTGTTAAGTTTAATTCCCCTCCATATTAAGGTGGTTAAAAATAAAAGAAATCTTTCATTTCAGATTCTGTGTTTACATTTAATAAGTTGAGCTTGAACAGCTGGAAAAGTGCTTTTTTTTTTTCTTTCTTGTCAATAATACCTCTTCGTCATACTTAGAAACGGACATCATGTCTAGCTGGCATGACAGCAGCACTGCACTGTGTTAACATTACCTCCTCCTTTCTAACGGGGTTACAGACACCACTCATCCTCACACTCCCTCATGGGAGAGACAGACAAGAGAGATAGATAGAAAGACATGGAGAGGGAGAGAGTGGCAGAGACAGTAATAGAGAAACTATGTGTGTGAATGTGTGTGTGAATGTGTGTGTGTGTGTGCGTGTGTACATAGGCTGGAGGGAGGGAACTTCTACCGCAGGCAAACAATATGGAATTTGAAATATTAGCTGGCGTAGTGATTGAACATGGCTCCCTTATCACTGGGTTGCCAGGTTGGCCAGCTATAACGATGACTTATCACATGGCTGAGGAACATGGAGTATATAACAAGATTCTCCGACATGACAAACACTGCCCTGAGGAGACACACACCACACTCTGTAGACTGCCCCAAACCAGGCCATCCAGGACTGGAAATGGAGGATTCTCCCAGGACTGTAACACAGGTGGAGGTGCAACTGAGAGTAAAGAAGGTGCATGTTTTCTTCCTGTCATGAGATGAGATGCCAAGTAGAGTATGCACACTGATAAATGCTAGAAGTGCAATGACATTTTACTGTCCAATAGTATAACTGGAGCATAATATATCATCAAAGTTTTGATAGGGTTGTTTGTCACTGTCAGTGCTTCTACAGTTACTTTGCCAGGTGCTGACATTTCTGGCTTTCATACTACCTTTGTGACCTATAGTCTCTCTTTTGGAACAATACCCAAACACCTCACTTCCTGCATTTTCAACTGCTTAAAAATGAGGATGGTCGCTATGTGGAATGAAACATAGCATTCCCAAGCCACAGAGTCAAATGCCAAAGCAGCTGTATTTTACACGTTACAGTCATAATTACTCTTTCTGTTTTGAAGTATGATTTTAATATTTTGCCTGCATGAGCAAGTTTTGTGTCACATGTATATCTTAAATTGGTAAAAGCAAGATTAATAATAGTAGCGCACATTAACTCTGACGCAGAATACAGGTATAAGAAAATCTTCTTCAGAAAATGAGGTATTTTCCAGGACACTCCTCGACTGTTTGTGAGCTTGGATCTAATAATTGTTAGCGTTTTTTCCTTACTTGCAAGATCGTGCTGCAGGTCAAAGATGAGCTGTAGACAGCATTATCTGCCTCATGACCCTTCAGTTAGATGCTGACTCTTATTTTTGCCTCCCTCTGTAGTTGAGAGAAGGGGAAGAGTCGAGGTCAAGCCTAAAGGGATTAGGGGAAACTTTAAGGCACGAAAGGCTGCTGGTCAGTGGTGGAATGAGGAGTAGAATTAATGGTAGGTCTGAATCTTAACTCCCTAATCCAGTTAGTCAGATACATTTTGGCTGTCATCGTGGCTCAACACTATGGTGAAACAGAATAAGACTGAGTATATTCTATGACTGGGGTTGAACAAAATGATGTTTAAGCCATCAAGGCCATGCAACGTTTTAAAAAACGATTTAAGTCCTCATTAGTTGCTCCGAGTTGTACTGTATAACGTTAAAGCTGACGAGGTTTCTTGGTGCGCTGGGTGACAGCCTGGCTGCTCAGAATCTAAGAGCCATGGTCTTTGACCTTTGGGCTAAAACAAAAACAGATGCCAGGTGAAGTGACTCACATCCGGCTTTAAATACACTGGTGAGGAATTTTTCACCCTGTTCTCCGCAGTGTTATTGTTTCATTTCCACCTCCTGCATTTCTCCATACTCCTTAGCCATGTGAAGATCAGCCCCTCTTATCTTAAATTTTTTCCACTGTCTGTATTCTTCTCTTTTTTTTTTCTTTCATATTCTCTCTCTGGAGTTTTCATTAATTATGTTCCTTTGCCAGGATCTTGTTTGCTTTCTCTCTGTGTGTATGTATCACTGGCATTGGAATGGATTTGTTTATAGTTGTGACCCTTGCTGCTTGAAGTCTTAAAGCAGCTCTGCTGTCAAGAGCCCAAACTCTGGCAAGGTCAGCTCATTTCTGTTTACTTTTAGAGCACTATTTACCCTCTGGGGCTTTTAAAAGCACTTCTGCAAAACATCACTTCCAGGAGAGAGAGAGAAAGGGAGTGGAAGAAAGAAAAGGAAGGTTGGCGAGAGAGAGAGAGAATATTTGATAAGATTCTAGTATTCCATAGGTGACACTGTCATGTTATATTGAACCAGGGAATGTTATTCTCCTCACGTTGTATTGAAAATTGTTGATTTGTAGTCTGCTTCAGGTTACTGCACTAATATATTGATATGTATATGGTGCATTAACCATAATGGACCTACTTTTCCCACTGCAGCATTACTACTCTGCATATTACCAACATATCCTAATGCCTTAATACGAAAGCGATAAAAAAAATTAGCATGATAGACCCTGAGGCTGTTGTCTGAATGCAAAGCCATAGAGTTTGGGGTAAACCCATCAATAATCACTATCTGCCGTGCCATACTTTTGCCCCTGCAGAGCTAATGATTAATCTCTCCTATATGGGACTGATCACTATCAGATTGATGAATGCACCGACCAATCATGTTCCAGCAAACCCCCGGCATGTACATACACCAATAAGTGATGATGAACAGCCTGTGTTGTTGGTTATTTATGCTGGCTGTACGGGGGAGTCCCTGCGGTTTCTTATAAGGATGTGGTTGTATGGTTTTTAATGTCCATGTGAATGTGTACTTTTTGGCCTGTGTGTGTGTGTGTAGCAGGAAGTGTACTGGTCTAATGTCTGGTTACGTCTGCTATTATTATGGCTCAGAGCTCAGGAACATGCAGAAGGATCTGGATACCTCATGCTCTGAAATCCCAGTGCAAACATTGTTTCTCCAATGTGTGAGGGTGAGCGAGTGAAAGTTATTATGTGAGTGTGTGGATGAAAATGTGTGTGAACGAAAACCTATATGGACAAATTGTGCTCCTCTATGTTAGACGTACTGTATCTGCCCTTGAATGATGGATGTAGATTTTGTCCTTGTTGCTTGTTGTTACTCAGACTGGGCCTTCGTGTGTTCCATGCTGATGTCCTTGTATAGTCAGGTTTGGGTTTATTTTCTCTGGATCGACAGAGACACCTCCTCTTGAACTTTTATAGCTCCTCTTAGTGATGTGTATCTGAGAGTGTTGACCCCGGTCACCAGGCTTTACGGGCTTCCGCCTGCTTCTCATCCCCACTGTTTGTTTTTCCTTTGCTTTGCTTTTTCATATCATTGCTTTTCACATGTTTACACATGAGCAGAATGACAATGACCGAACAAAAATTCAGAAAGACTGTGAGATTTCGCAATCTGGACACAGAAGCATAGAAACAAAATCCCCACCTTAAACCTTAATCCATGACACAGTAGGTACTCAAATGCACTCTCCCTCAGCCATGCAGATCATTAAATGGCCTCCATCTTTGTTCCATACCGTATCAAATGGGTGGTGCTTAATTCATTTTATTTCACAATTTCTTAAAGAATTTCTTGTTTTTTTATCATTACACCCCATATGCATATATTAATTTCACTGAATAAACAGTAGAGAGAGTTGCTGGTGGAGGTAAAAGGGCAAGGGAGCAGTATTTTGTTTCCCAGGGCTGGTATTCAGACTGGGTCAGTTCATAGTGTAAATCCCAATAAAGATTAAGTGCACAGCATAAAGCCTAATAAATGCCAAAACCAGTAAAGAGAGCTAGAAAAAGCTGAGGGAAGTGAGACCCCACAATCCTAACACACCCTTTACCTTGCACCAAAACCCCAGAGCGACTCTTAGGATACCTCATACTCCCAGTCTTGTACACCTCTTTCCTCCCCCTGACACTTAGAGCTCAAGAGCTCAGGGCGCACAGGGCTCTTAGGGGACCTGTTCACAGGCAGAGAACCGGACCACGTCTGGGAAGATTTTATCCATATCACAAAACAGTATTTCAATATGGAGGTCTCCCTCTACAAATTACTGACCAGACACAAGGAGCTGAGAGTCAGTGGGCCTTAACTAAAGTGACAGTTATTGGCCCCTCTAGCCCCAAAGAAAAATCTGTTAAGCCATTTCCTGTTGTGTCACATTTCTTGGTAGGGAATGCATTCTCATGCATTTGATACGGTCGCATTTAACCATGCACTCATGATCCCAGTCCATAACTTTTCACTGGTTGAAATTTATAGCACAGTGCAGCATTATGAGATGCTTGTGTATACAGACCACAGAGTACTCCCTTCTCTGTTTTTGACACGCCGTAAACTGTGACAGAACCCCAAAGAGTTATCCTACATATAGTTTATGTCATTGCTTTCTTTGTGCCCTGAGAAGGGTAAAAGAGACAAATCTCTTACTCTCTTTTTATGACCAATGGAGTGTGGCTTGGACAAAAGGAAATCCCTCCACCAAGTTAAAAACAGTGCTGTCATACACAAACTGCAGAATTTATTAGATTGTAGATTTGAGCTTGTGTACATAAAACATGTCTGTAATCTTTTGATGTGTGTTTTGAGGTGCCTGCTGAGCCTCACGAGGAGCAGCCCACGTCTTCGCCTTGGCCTCATCTGGTCACAGCCCACTACACTTTCCTTTTTGCAGCTGACTTTTCCATCACTCCCTACACATTCAGAATTCCCTGTTCACTATGAAAGCTTCATCTCAGTTTTGCAAAAAACATCAAAATTTACTTCAGTGTACATCCCAGTCCTCAACACATCCAACCATCTCTGATAATGCCCTTTAATCCAGATGCTCATGGACCAGGTTCACTGTCCATCCAAGCACAGCCTACTTTAATCCAAACTTGCTTGTCAAATTAAACGAACAGTCTGACCAGTATGGGGTATCAAGTATCAAGTTGTATTGTTAGGCAGTGGTTGAAGGTTTGTGATTTCATAATTTCTTCCTTTTCTTTTATAAGTGTGTGATACATATCTTTTATAACCAGATGGGAAACATCTTCAGTCAGTATGCAAACATAATATGATATGCAAACACAGACACAGCGCATTGATGCCAAAGCAGGCATTTTTCTTTACAAAACAAATACAACAAAACTATAGTAGCACATCAAATCTGTAAATAGAAAACTTGTGATTTTAAAATATTTCAAAACTTTGAGCATTGTTTACCCTGTTTAATATTTAGTCTGTTTGGTCCATTCTACCATACTTGGTTATTTACCTTGCAAGGGATTTATTTGTCCTTTTGGTTTTGTGTTTAGGTTTTAATGCATTGCAGCTTCGCTGGCACCACGATGTGTAAACTTATTATGGATCCAGCTAATCTCGTGCAGCAAATCCAACAAAAACACCTAATTGTGTTTAGCTTCTCTCTGACTCAATGGCGTGTATTTGTTTTATTAATTATGCTTGTGTGGACGAGAGGCCCTGTTTGAATATCTTCAGGAAAGAGGGAGTTTTGGGAGGACTTGACACGTGGTACGCGGTGTTTCCGGTGAGCTAACGGGGTGCCATACTATTTGCTTTTCTGTGGATGAACTGGTACGCTGTGCAGAAACCAGCAAGCTATTTAGTGCTTTATGCAGTAAATTGGTGATCTACCGGATTGTTAGAGTTTGCGGTTTCACAGATTTAGTGTAGCCAAGCACATCTTGCACATCTTGTCTTCTGGTTTATTTCATTAAATGAAGAATATATTTTGTCTTGAAAAGCACTAAAGCATTTTTTTTCCATCACGGAAAATGAACCACATGATCAGGTTTCTATGGGATGTTGTGACTCTACTGGTTGTATGTGTTGCTTGTGTGTTTGTTTTTGTGTGTGTGTGAGTGAGAGAGAGAGTTTGTGGATACAGTGCTCTCAATTTACAGACGTCAATTTACTGTTCCATCCATGCTGGGTTTTCCCAATTTGACTGGGGACCCTATTGTTGTTGTCCCAGCATGCACAGATAGATAAAGATGTGAATGAGGGTTGGTTAATGTCAACGTGTTTGTATGTGTTTTGTGAAAAAAAAGGGAACAGGAGAAGAACATTTCTGCAAATATTGAACAGGGACTAGGAAACCAACACCAATTGTTTCTTGAATAAAGTTCAAGTTCAGTAGTTCTGATTAAATATTTTTTATTTACACATTTATTTATTTTTATACTACATATTTAGAATTTGCTTGTGAAATTCTTGGATTCCAAACAGTCTTACATACATACAGTCATTTATGAAGTGTTTTTAAAATGCTTTATATTGCTTAATGGAATAATATTTTTTCTGTCCTCTGCAAATCTATAAGCTCATCAAAGAAAATGTTATCATATTTTTTCTATAGCCCATCCGTACTTTGTGTGCTTTGTGGTACTCGGCCGTCATCACCTCTGTACTGGTTTGTACACATTAGTGCCTGTCAGTGCACAACCCACTTGCTAAACAGGGAACACACATACACTCACGCAGCCCCACACTGCAATTAGATCACATCTGAGGAGCATTACCCCTTCCTCCAGTATTTACTCAAGGTCAATCCTGACGAGAGAAAGTGGGAGGTTCAGATATTATTCTAACACTCACTGTAATGCCTTTGCCTCTGCGCACTGGCCAACCATGTGTTTTCCCTGGGGTCAAGTGTGGTAATACTTGATGTGTAGTTTAATGAATGTCAGTGCTAACTGTCAGCTCACGCAAATCACAGATGGATGGGAGTGTTGCTTAGAATGTGGTTGTTCTTACAGTTACCTTATTTGGTCATAGTTGTATCTGGCAGTGGCATGTGAAATCACCGTGGCCACTTACAGGTAGTATATGCCGCTGCTGAAATGTGAATTTCAGTGTGTCCCTATGCTCATTAAGACATACACCCCCTCCTAACATATGGAATGCCTGGCAATGTCTGTCATAGCCATTGAAAGTGTACCATTCATTGGCTAAATGCTATGCCTGATTGTATAGACACAGGTGTCGCCATCGTCGTTACGCGTCTGTCTCGGCGTCTCGCTGTCACACACAACTGGGGGATGACTCCTTTTCAAAGACAAGTTAAGTGTCTGGAGATGGAAATAATGTGCTTGCGTCTTTTTTTTCATTCTTGTGGATAATACCTAACCTGTATTTTGTAATGAGATGAGGTAGCTAAGTGAAGGCAGAGGGAGGAAAAATCGACAAAGTGAAAAAAC
Organism: Gadopsis marmoratus; assembly: GCA_036023855.1. Classification (NCBI taxonomy): domain Eukaryota; kingdom Metazoa; phylum Chordata; class Actinopteri; order Centrarchiformes; family Percichthyidae; genus Gadopsis; species Gadopsis marmoratus. The sequence goes on along the minus strand of JAVQJF010027613.1, from coordinate 29,588 downwards.
TGCATTGACTGGACATGAAAGCTGTTGGGAATCTGTACCAAAACCTTTCATAAAAGTGAGGCATTTTGAAATAGACACAATCAATGACCATTCTCCAATGGCCATTGTTATCTCCTTTTTTACGTCTACATGTTGTCTGTTTGCAGGGTTTGCTCCATTATTTCAGAAATCATGCATTCAACACATTTCTATGGTGGTATGATGGACGATTATGCTAATTGCAAGGCAGAAAGCCATAGTGTTTGAGACTTGTATTATACTTAGAGATTAGTGAACCATAATTGTTGCATAGGGGCTTCCAACTCAGGCTGCAAAATGTGCTACTTTACATCCCCCATCCATTTTCCCTTTTCTGTCTTTCTGTCTGCCATTCCCCCCCACTTCTCTTCCCTCGTGTCTCTCCCCCTCCACCTATCCCCGACCTGGTTCTTGATCCCTTAGCTTGGAGCAGATACTTCTTGTAGGATAAATCTTTCTGCCACTTTGATTCAAGCACCGTGTTTCACAAAGACAGAGTCGGGATGAGGGGGCGATGGGCAGAGAAAGGATAAGACAGAGGGAGTGAAAGAAAGAGAGGGATAAAGACACAGAGAAAGGGAAAGTGTAAAGGTGGCAGAGATGTGAGGGATCCTCACTTGGCAGCCAGATGTATAATCTCATAGTGTGTGTGTAGGTGTGTGTGTGTGTGTGTGTGTGTGTGTGTGCGTGTGTGAGAACAACTGTGCGTGATTTTGCACATGACTGGTTGTACATCAGTGTGTGTGTATATGTGTGGGGGACCCCTGTTGGCAACTTCCCGGTGCTCCCACCCCAGGCTGTGTTTGCAGAGGCGTGTCGCCGTTGCTGTGGGCTAGCGGAGGTCAACAAGGGGGTACAGGCCAGGCTGCTGTTCCTCATTGGCTCCCAGGCAGAGGCTCTGGCCTTGCCCATTAAGCCAATCACTCACAGCCAGCTGACCTCTGACAGCCTATCAGCTTACTTGGCCCGAAGGCTGAGAGCAAATAGACAAAGGCAGAGGCGTCGGGGAGGGTTATGTTATTGGAAGAGAGCTTGGAAAGAGATGGAGTGAGAGAGAGAGAGAGAATGAGCAAGACTGCTTAGCATGGTTTCAGCTGAGGAGCCAAAGGTGAGAGCAAGTGGTGGGCGAGCGCGCCCTTAATCTGTGGCTGGCGAGGGCACCAGGAGCCTCCGTACAATAATTACATTAGAGTCAAATGGATCCCTGTATCTGAAAGCAACACATTTATGCCCTGCAGGAGAATCCCTGGCTAATTGTAATCCACCAAGACGGTGCAAGCGCAAGAAGTGCCTACCTTTAAAGTGAAGAGGTTTAGGAGAATGCTTTTGTGTGAATTGTTGTGTGTATTAAGTGCGTGTATGTGTCTTGTTTTATGAATTCTATATGTCTAATGGTTACACAAATAAAAAGAAGCATCTGAAAGGAAAATGTGTTGGCATTGTTTCCAACGAATTCATCCTGAGCATTGATATCTGTGCACATCGATATGCGTTCTTGTATTTACATGCGTTATGGCTCTTGGCTGCACTGTATGTTGCCAGCATTGCTTTTAGCATCACTTGAGGGATAGGTGGATGGTGGAATAGCAGGATGGAGAGATAGACTACAGGAGGAATGGATGGATGGAATGAGAGGAGGGGGGTTAGTATATCTAGTGAGCAGAGCCAGGAGCAGCCGGAGGGGAGGGGAGGTTGATCTGTTTAGTGTCCGTCTCCTGCCAGCTTTCACTGGTCATTAAAAGTAGGCTGTTATCAGACAGTGCAGGGAGGACTACCCAACCAGCCAGCACAGTGCTGCGTCTTCAGGTAACAGCTCCTTATCTGTTCGCTGATTGCCTTCACGCTCCCAATCCGTCTGACGTTGGCATCTCAATCAGTCTTTAAATAATCTGCCTCCTCACTGAGCAGCAGCGCAAGGAGGTCCGCCTCCATACCTCCATCTCTCTCTCTCTCTCTCTCTCTTTCTTTCTCTCTCCTGCTCTCTATCTTTTCCTCTCCTTGTTGTGTATGAGTTGATGCTGAATATTAATGCAGGAAAGCATTCTGTCTCGCACACTTAGAGGAAATAAACAAACAAGACTCTAAATCTGCCTGGGTGTGCTGTGCTCCCTCGGAGCATGTGTACCGTGCACAGCCCAATCCCACAGATCTGAACACTCGGCTTTGAGCTAAAGAGCCAGCGATTCACACAGCAATGCTGACATTACATTCTGGGCCTTGCCTTCTGAGACGTTACTAACAAATGCAGAATAACAATCTGAATAAAAATAATTATTTGAAACTATTTGTTTTTTTTTATACAGTATGTATGGTTGTTCTTATTTAGATAAGATGAATGTGATCTTTTTTTTTTTTTGCTATTAAATTTTAAATTAATCATTTACGCTAAGTTCCTTAAACTAATCTGACCATTCTAATGAGCCAGAACGGAAAAAGTATATTGCAAGTAGTCATTCTTGGCTTGGAGCCGTTGTATGACTGAAAACAGAAAATCAACTCTTACCTCAAAGTTGTTGGGAGTTGTTTAGCGCAACTCTAGGGCAGCGCAAGTTGAGCTGGCAAGTGCCGCTGCCAACAGCATGGCTGACATGCTACGCCAAGCATCCCACTCACCTCCCACCCTGAGCCCACAGCACAGGACCACTACCGCTGTCAACTCCACAGTTGTTATCTCTCCTACACTCAGAGAGGGAGGAGAGGCAAGAGAGGTAGCGATGCATGGAGGATAAGTTATTCAGTAACTAAAACAACTGTAAAGAGGGAATGAAGGAGAGAGTGAGATAATGAGGGAGTGAGTGAGCGAGTGGGTGAGTGAGCTACGAGCCAGAAATCACATTCAAATCTTCTTTATTTTTACTTTATGAATGGAAATGGGTTTCTGGATTTAATGTAGCATGTTGATGAATCTGTCAATTTTTACATTATCCTGTTTGACTCCCAAACACTGTGACTCATATCACCTTCTTTCTTCTCTGAATGTTTATTACTGGAAGTCATCAGCTGTAGAGAAAAGGTTATATGAAAGCTGACTGGGTGAGACTGACTGTTAGAAAGCGCTGCTTTGTTTCTTCACCATCACAAAGATGGCTCCTTCTGCCTCCACAGTTCTCCCATCAGTATGAGCTGACTCACTTTGAGGCAGGACTTAGGTGGACTGGGAAAATAAGGCATTATAATTTCCATAATATAAAAATATCAGCCATTCGGAACATAGAAGAAATCACAATAGATGCTTTCGCTATTTTCTGTACTGATTAAAATATGTCTACATCATGTTATAGCAGTAAACATGCACATTTTTTTAGTATCAGCCAGTACAAAAGCAGAAAGACAATCCTAATTGTACTGCCTTCTATCATAATCATAATCATAATTTTCTCTGCCTATTTTGGCGCCATCTCCACTTATGGTGCATCGGTACCTCTTCACCAGGTACTATTATGTCAAGAAGTGAGAGTGAGCTATCAAAGGAGTGTGCCCACTTGTGTCTCCTAGAGGAGAGGCACAAACATGATGAAAAGGCGCTACAGTTGTCTGTCAGATGGGAATAAAGTTTGCTTTTTCTGAATGAGAAAGAAGTGTAGTGTGATGGTTACATCAGAGGCCTGCATTGCGTGTGACTTTATGTTTAAGTTCTGGTTCAGTAGATCATCTTCACATTTATATGGTATTTATATTAATAATTACATGTAGAATTTATCTTACATATTTTTATGCTAGAGGTGGTAATGTGTGTGTAGAAAGTTATAGACACACAATTATATTTACACTGTACTTGTAGGCCAATATTCAGTATGTATAAATATATGTGTGTGTGTTTTGATTTGTTTCAGATTAGGGATTGAGAAATTTCACATGAAATCAAAAAACTGCCAGCATAAAACTCATACTTGTGTTAGTCTTAGTGTTTACGTAGGGCCCTGACCATTGAACACGCTGTACCTAAAACAATTTGTTGTAGTGTTTTGCTCAGTGGACAGTGATGGGAAGGTATTTGTTTCAGCAGCTGGTAGCAGCTCCAGTAGATGGTGTAATAGTGACTGTACCTATTGACTGTACCCGTATCTCGAAGTGAGTCAGATAAATGAGCGTTCCACCTCCGTCACCACTTCGCTGCTGATGTCATATGGGATTTTAGACTGTCGGTGACAACCAGGTAATAACTCCTCTATCTCTTCACCTCGATCTCTCGCTCTTTCTTTGGCTCGCTCCCTTCCACCTCTACCTAGAAAGCACACTTCCACTCCTGAGTTATCTGTCTCTCTCTGTCTGCCTCTCCGGTCCCTCTCTGTCTCTCCTTCCTCGCCCCTGCTCTCATCCATGTGATGTGTGATATGTATCATTGGTTAAGACTACTCCAGGCCGGCATGTTGACATTCCCCCGTGCCTCTTCATCTCTCCCCGCAGAGCTGAGTGCTGTTGAGTTGTGTTGATTAATGATATTGATCGCTCCACACACTGCTTGACTTTCAGTAAACGAGGGAGAGAGAGAGAGAGAGAGAGACAGAAAGCGGGAGCAGGAGAGTGAGAGAGATAAATTGGAAGAAAAAATTTACTCACTCACTCTCGATACAGTATTTTTTTCCCCGCAAACCTCTGTTGCCATGGAAACCATACCATAGGGAAAGAGATGGAAAGAGTGTGGATGCATAGAAAAGAGAAGAAAAAAAACACAACAGGTCTGGTTTACAGGTGATGTGGGGGCATCTCAGTTCACTTAGATATGGCTGTCTGCTGCCAAGTTGGATGTATGTCTGTGGTGAACAGTGAGGAAAAGTGTGCAGGTCTCGTCACCATAATGTGACCACACATCAATGGGACTAAAAGCAGGATGTCAATATCCTCTCAGGATGGTCTCCTTGATGCCTGATAAGTTGTGTCAATAGCAATGAGGAAGTGTCAGTACCTTTTTAGGAGTGGAGGATCTCGCACTGATAGAGTTAGTCACATGGATAGGTGATCCACATGAGGGTGATCAGATGCCCTATCAGGAGAAATTCACGTACTCTGTACTAAAAGTCATCTGTAACTGACATGTCACTTTGTGGTATTGATGTGAATATCTTTTAATGTTTTTAGTCATCATTAGTAAGATCACTAATGATATCAGCCATGTGGCCAGTTAAAGGTTTTTTTTGATGAAATGATGCGGCATTCGATGCTAGCAATGGGAATTTCCCCTGTGATGCTAAATAATGGAGCTTCCTCTCTCCCAGGCCTCTGACAGGACACATGGGGAGAGTCATACCACAAATATTGCGGGGTTTGCAGGCTCCCATGAAAGCTTAAATCCCAGGGAAATGTATTAAAGCACTTGTATGAAGTATGTGTGTGCGTGTTTGTGATGGTGTGTCAGTGCAGGACAGGATATGGACTGTGTGAACCAGGGTCTGTCCCACTGAATCAGCTGGCTTACAGGAAGAGGGGAAACATAATATGAACGAGAGGATATTTGAGTATGCAGCACTTTGTCACCGTTCTGTGTGACTGTTTTTCTGTGTGTGTGTGGAGGTGGAGGGGGAGGGGGTAAGGAAGAAGTCATCTGAGGTGCACACTTTTCCTCACATACCCACGGTACATACCCTCCCACACAGCCCCTATACGCAAACAAACATAAGCAGGTGCCCATGCTCATTCTGCTGAGTTGGGTGAAATAGAGCAGGGGATAACCTTCCCAAGGTGTGTCACCAGAGCCATGATGCCTTCAACACCACGCCAAACCCGGACCAGCAAAAGGTGAGAGTGATGCCATACCATCACATGCCCACACAAACACTGCTTGCTGAATGCCTTAACAGGCCTGTGAATATTCATGGGACCTGAAATTGCTCAGTTATTTGAGTATGTACACCTCAAAGCGTGTGTGTAAGATTAATTCCGCCAGCGCATGTTTGTGCCTGTTTTTACTTATGCGAGCAAGTGTGCGTTTTGTGTGTGGGTTTTTGGGTGTGCATGTGCTGCCCAGCCTATGTGCGCCTCATGCTCTCTACTGTCTGGCCTTCTCTTGTTCTCCCAGCTGTCCTAACACTGGTCTGTGTTGACAGTAAACACAGCTGCAGGTCACAGAGGCCCCTCTCTGGTCGGACACGGGGCTCTGAAGGCCAATGGGGGAGAGAGCATGCAGGGAGCATGAAGAGGGGAAAAGGAAAGGCTGAACTAGAGGGAAAGACTTTCTTTCTTTGGTCAGGCACAGAGCAGTGAGAAGGAAGAAGAAATGGTTAGGAAAGCGAGGAGACTCCTCTGTTCTTGTTAATGCTGACACTAGGAGGCCAACTGAAGTAGGAGGTGGAAGGGAGGGAGACAGAGGTGGTGAGACGTTTATGTGGTCAAGCATGTTACTCTAGAGGCCAAGAAAGGGATGAAAAGAGAGGAGGAGAAAAGCAGAAAAGGGTGAGAGAGACGACATCTCTGATTTGAAAAGGGATGTAAATATAGAGAAGGAGATAGGAAAAGACACAGACTTAGACGTTAGACATTAAAATGCCGTGTACATCCTTGAGGTAGGAGAAAATAAGTGACCTGTACCCATGTGCCTCATCAAAACTCAATGGCATCGGACATCTACATTTCTGAGACTTTTTCCATAATTGTGGATTGGATGTATATTCACGGATCAATACATTGCGATAAATCATATGTTTTTAACAAATGACATTAGCATTGCTTACAGACACACCGCCATTAGGGGTCCCTGACCTTTATATGCATCATTGATAGATTGTCTGACCCTGTCTACATGTCGCGGCCCTGGCTGTAAGAGGCACGTTGTTTTTTGGTAACCCACCTATCTCTATGTATACACGCCCCTGTGAGGGTCCTTGCAGATGGAAGAGGCGAAGATATTCAAGGATATACAGACATACACAAACACAGTCACACATATGCCCCCTCACAAACCACACATCAGCACACGCATGCACTCTCACACACAGTACCACCAAAAAAATAAAACCCCATTTGACGTGTTCCTTTCCGGCCCCTAAGGACAGATCAGGCACAGCTGTGACTTGGGAGGTCATGAGGCTTGGAGGGGTCAGACTGAGCAGACTCTGAGAGAGCCCAACACAGGGTCAGAGATCACTCCCAGCAGCCATGGCGGTGTGAAAGGTCATGGGTCATAGTCTCACCACGATGCGTCGGCAGGGTAGGGTTTCAAAAGGCGGCTGGGGCCAGTGAGAGGCACAGATTTATAGATACTGAGCCGAGCCCCGGCCCTCAGCCCGAGGTAATTACACAGAATATGAGCATGCCCGTTGAGGCTTGGCCGCCATATTTCATTTCCACCCCGAGCCCCTGTAGACTGAAATAATACATGAGATAGCCACGGAGAGACGAGAGGCGAGACCATGGGGCAGAGAGGCAGAGAAAGGAAGATCCATCGATGCAAGGGAAGAAAGAATAGAAAGTGACGGATAGAGAGAGAAAGGGAGAGAAAATTAGAGGGAAAGAGTGTGAGAGTGAATAAGCAAGTTATAAAGTCAGAGAGAGAGCAAGAGAGAGTGAGAGAGAGACTGAGTTTAAGCAAAGGCAAAGGGTCATATTTGTTACTAAACAAAACTCCATTCTTAGCAACAAGACCTTTGACGTCAAATTCCAGTAAGACAGGGAGAAGGTCACAGGGATCATCCCCGGGGAACGCCGGGAGCCGGAATGACACGAAGCATGGACAGCAGGGAGTGACAGCCTCGCGAGAGGAGAGGAGCATAGGAACAGATGGAACGAGGGTGGGGAGTGAAAGAAAAGAAGAGCCCAGAAATTAGATTAGTTTAGAAAGTGAAGTTGTGATGCAGCAGGCTTGATATCCTGCTCGGAGCAGTTTCCCGTGAGAACCTGATCGGGCCACCGTGGGCTCAGCGAGACAGTTCAAACATATTTACCCCTCGTTGGAAGGTACAAATTAAATTAGGCTCTTCCACAAAGAGGAGATGCTTTCTCCTTCTGTTCTGATGTCATGGTAGTGGGACGGTATAGAGTGGGGGTCGGCCCGCTCTGGCCTGCATGCATTTATCTTAGAGGCCATTCATCTTCCAATATCCCCGCACCCCCCTTCTCCTTTTCTAGATCCTTCTGTCCCTTTTGCTAAACACTGCATCAGACTCCTTCTCTGTCTAGTTACCCACACACGTACACAAACACAGACTAAATTCAAAATTCAACAGCAGGTCACAGCTCTGCCCTCTTCTCATGTCTAACTATCATCCCTCCTTCAGTCCCTCTCTCTCTCATCTTCCCACCACCCCGCTTCCTCCTTCTTCTTATCCTGTGTAATTTGAAAAGAGTACATTCTGTGGAACAATTGGGAATGCCCATCCTTTTTGCTCCTGCCTTAACAATGCCATAACAGGTTTCATTGGAGATCATTACAGTAATTGCTTCATAATTGCATTGACTTCAGCCTTGGCTGTGGCCCATTCTCTGAGTACATCCAGGCCCTGTCACTGGCACAGCAGCATGTGACCTTAGACCAGGAACCGGGAGGGTCGCCGTCACTTAGCCTTTAGCCAACCTGGCAGCACTGCAGAATTCCTCTAATGGAGAGAAAAAGTATTTCCCCCTTTTCTCTGCCTCCGTTTTTGGACAACTTGTATACTTTTTCTCTCATCTCTTTCTTACTTTCTCTTCCTGCTCTCTACTCTTTCTTACGTTGTTTTATTTTAATTTCTCCCTGGCTTGCTCTGTTTCTATCTTGTGTTGGTGGATCACAAATGTTTCCAGATAATATTCTGAAGGACAGTACTGGGAGGCCTTCACCCTCCACCCTCTCATCCTGTATTTATAGAAAGCAGCATCTGCTTCCAGTGCTGCTGATTTTTCAGAAAGGGAGGAAGAGTTTGATGACTCAACCAAGCATTTTGGTGAAGGTTCATACAGTACACTTCAGGAGTTAGAAAACTTGTTGAATTCATGAATAAGCTCATCAGGTTTCTTTATCATGTGCGTCATCACACACGAATGCATGTATGCACTTATAGCAGCCCATGCCCTTTCTCTGAGCGCTTATCTAGCCTTAACTTAACTCTCCCTCAGAGACAAACTAAACCACCACTGTGACACTTTGACAGAAAAATAATCCTTGAGAGTTGTACAGACACACAATAAATCAATCCATTATTTACGAGTGAACCCGTTCAGAAAGGAAGCATATGTAATCTACTCATCCATGCTGAGAGGATGCTGAGCGAGAGAGGAGGAGAAGGAGAAGTGGGGTGTGTTCAGGGACAAGGCAGGCGGCCAGCTGAGAACGGATTCTGTTTCTGTTCCTAACTCCCCAAAGAGAGGTGGGAACCAGTAAACAAACAAACTGAGTGAGAAAGTGTTTCCTTCTTTAATGACAAAGGGTGAGGCTGAGAGAGAAAGTCAGGGAAGGAGGGAAGTATGGCTAGGAGCTGGCCCAGCATGTCAGCTGTCAGCCTGTGTGTGCGTGTGTGTGTGTGTGTGTGTGTGTGTTGTGTGTGTGTGTGTGTGTGTGTGTGTGCGCACGCGCCCTCTGCCCCGTTCGTATGTGGACCATCGGCCTACGCAAAGGCGCAGTGGGGGCATACACACAGATGGGTAATCAAAGCCATTGTTTACTATTTTGTTTTTTATTATGTTGGGAGAGATTAGTAGTTATTGATTTCTGTCAGTCAGGGCCAGGAAGAGTGGAGGCAAGTTGTAAACATTCCCATCAGTTGCCATATCTTCTCACACACACACACACACACACACAGAAACACACTCCCACAGAGTCTCACCCCCCCACTGTACCCCACTACCATTGAGTCTGTCACGCCCCTGTCAGTTCCTATCACAGTGTGTCTACCTGAAGTATGCAGATGAGGCCTTTGTGGTCCCCTGTCACAGCCTGGATGCCCATTCTTTTGGGCTCAGGTCTATTATGGCTGAGCCCGGGGCGGGTCTCCAGCACTCCACGCATACAAACACACAAAAAACACACACACAGCACTCCTGGGGTCACAGCCTTTCAACCTCAGGGGCTCGACTTCTGCCACCACAGCCTGACAAATCACCCCGCGACACACAAAAAAAGCGCCAGGGCCCCAGCGTGAGAGGGGCCCGGTTCTAAGCAGCGCCTCCAATCTCCGCTCTGTTACAAGCAACGCCAACGAGCTGCTATTACCCTACTCCCACTGGACTTAGACAAAGGGGAGGAAAGGAGATGAGGGGAAGGAGAGGGGATAAAAAAAGAGAGAGAAGGCCGAAAGGAAGAGATTGGAAGGGAGAAAGAGATGGGAGGAAGAAAGAGACATTTAGGTTCTTTCATTTGGTGGACTATGATAAATGGCCTGGCCTTTAGCTGGTCTGCGCTCCCCCAGCGCTCTCTCTGGGCCTCCCCTGACAAGAGGGTCTTTGAGAGAGAACGGACCCCACAAATATAGCTCTTTGTCCCAGACAGAGCATTGCCAAGACCCCAATGCTCCGACTTTAATCAAGTAAAACCAGCAAAGCAAGGGTCTGCTTTTATGTGCGAGAGTCAATCACTTTGTGTGTGTGTGTATGTACTACCAAATACTGTGTGTGTGTGTGTGAGAAGAGGAGACAGAGAAGAGACAGGAGGGGGAGAAGTCTAGGAAGAAGAAAAAACTCAGCACACTACATTACACTGGCACGTCTCCCCATTACTCCTTTAAAGACACTCAGAGCTTTGCCTTAGGGGTACGTGGGTAGATTTGGGGGAAGGCTGAATTCAGATACACCCCAAAGGCACATTACAAACTGACTCAGCGATCAAAACAGCTTGTGAAGTTCACCTCTAACAAGGGGAGGTCTGAGCGAGACAAAAAATGTCTGAAAACATTTTTTCATACTTAAATTAACAAGTGCTCATCTGTTTCACATAGCCGCACTCTGGATAAATATCGATCTCCGTACACAGTTTTCAGCTATACGGTATTTAAAATGCAAAAGTATTTAAATGTGCTTCCATGTTTATGTTTACTGTGCCAATGTGGCCAACTAAAAATTACACAGTGTATCAGGCGCATCGCAATAAGCCCACAAAGGCAAATTATCCAATTCAGAGCGTTACAATCAAGTTAATGGATTGCAAAAGATGATTAGCAAGGTTGACAAAAAATTTGTGAAAAGGCGAGAGTGAACGCCCTTAGTGTCATAGATGGAAGTTTATGGTGGATTAATTGTTTATGTGGTAGGCTTACCGGCAGCGAGGGTGTACAGGGTAGAATTACACTCTCAGTAAAATTAATGCTCAGGCCTTGTAGAGGGGGGACGGGGTGGGGGGCTGTTCTGAAGGGCTACCCTGTATTATTCTCACAACAAGAGTGTGATACGACTCTATGGGTGTGTGACTGTGTCTGTAACGGTGTGTTTAGGAGACTGTGTACGTTTGTGAGTCAAACTGAGTGTTATTGGGCTTGTATGGAGTCGTGGGTGGAGAGTGGAGGTTACGGAGCTTTTTGCCTTTTGTCAACCCTTAACATTCATTTCTAAGCCCTCCTTCGCTTTTACACTTCCTCTTCCTTCAATGTCACACTCGCCTAGCGTCTTCCTTTTGCCCGTGGCCCTTCCTGAGAGATAGATCAGCTTCTTGGTTATTGATTCAAAGTATCATAGACTGTATCCGTCTGTGTGTCTGCGTTTGCGTGCACACATGCGTGTCTCTTTGCACGTGAATAGGTTTCACGTGTGTGTGGAGAGGGCAAACCTCAGTGCCACACAGTGCCACCGTGCCATAATCCCCACCCTTGCCCAGTGGCCCAGATTAAATCCAGGCTTTGATCCACCCCCTAATCTGAGTTTACAGTCTCTGGGCTGAGGGTGGGTGCTCTACTCTGCCTGCCAGCAAGATTCTGCTTGCTTCTTTCTTGCTTCGTCTGCTTCCTTGCTGCCCCCCCACTGAGGAGCTGGCAATTGAAATCAGCTTTAGAGTTGCTTAATACAGAAGCGGGCAGAATTAGGCCATTTAATGCCTGTCGTGGTCGAAAATTATATCAATGGCTCTTTTTGTCACAGCCACATTGGTCTCAGTGGAGAAACAGCAAGACTTCCAGAACGAGACAAAGGATACACTTTTTGATTCAGTTGTAGTGTATCTCGCCTCTCCCTGTGCTCAAAACATGCATACATGTAAGGGTGCACGCAAATACGACACACACACACAAACAATCGCAGGAATAAAAAAAAAAAACCTAAACATATGTTGCTTGTTTGAGTAAAACTGCCTCGCCAGGATATGGAGTGATGTACATTTTGTGATTGTAAAATCAGCTACAGTGGCAACCTCTTTTGAAGTGGAGTGTGGTTCATTCGTTCAGGGTCAAACGCATATATAGTCTCAGTTGGAAACAAAAGCCAGAGTCTTGGCTGCGCTTTAATGCTACAGTGAGTTTGATTTACTGCCCATCTGCAACTGCACAAACACTCTTTGACTGGGCCCGGACAAAACGAATAAGAGAGCAAGAGACTCACTGTCGTTAACCAATTTACCAGTTTATATAAACAAGCACATGGGTGATTAGAACAGGGTCTTCCTAAAGTAATAGTTTACAACACAGCACATTAAAAATAATTAGCCCTAACACAATAAAGTTGGAGGAATTTCTGAGCCACAAGACTGGGCTGAGTTAGTGTATTAGACCTCATGCATGATGTGCTGCTCCATGTTAGCTGCTAACATTTGGGGTTAACCAAGCCCAGAAACAATGTCCACACTTACAGAGATAATTGACAGTATGACGGTATTACATGCATTGTTACACAGTGTGGTGCAATTACATGTTGTTGTGGCATCTGTGGATGCAAATAAAAATGCACATTATATTAGCTGATGATGTACTTTTAAATTAGCAAGGCACACTCACTCGCTCACACACACACACTGTTGCGCTGTTCATCTCAGCAAGAAGGTCACATTTCCTCACCTGGCATGAAATTAGTTATCCTTGTTTATGTGGAGCGTAATGCCCAGCAGAGAGAGGGAAAGAGAGAGAGAAGCTGAGGTGGAAAACAACATGTGGGAAGAAGTCAGGGTTTATAATAGAAATTCTCTTTCACACTGTACAAACCAAAGTAAGTCCACTGCTCGGCGAAGAGAACACTGCGCACCACACTGTGCCTGTAGTATCACTCTGACACACTCATCATGTCAGTGCTGAGCTTTAAACACCGCTGCTACTTTTCCCTCTGCTCCTCTGAAGACAACCACATCCCACACATGTACACTTCAATGTGGAACACAGACAGGTGCAAGAACAATCTGACTGACCAACACACACACACACACACACACACACACACTGCTCTATTCTTCTCAGTCAGATGTGTGAGTCTAATTCAGCCCCAGGGGATGGGAGCATGGCGGTGGTAATACCTGAAACACTCCACTTCTCATTTCCTGGTAGTTTGGAAATCTCCCCCACCTGCCAGCTTGAGCGTGTTCACACACAAGCACACGCAAATAATAAGCGAACAATTGGTAAACGCGACGCTTGAAAATGAGGGATGTCGTCTACAGTATGTCTGGAAAGCCCAGGAAGTCACGAGTTATTTGTCTTGTTTATTGGCAGAGGTTGACCAATTAACGCCCCGGTGCTAGGTCCAGATCACTGGCTCTCTGCGTGGTGGTGGAGTGTGAAATGTGCCATAATTCCAGGGCATGGCCCGCAGCACATAAGGGTGGCAGAAAGGCCTGGCAGATGCTTCCTCTCACATGGGTGAATGGCAAAGCAGGGTTCACAGGGCCCGGATGGCTTATCCAATTAAGTGCTGCCTCCTGATTTTCAGTGCTTTCTGGAGGCTTTATGTTTAAATTAGGAAGTGATGTACAGCAGATACAGATTACAGATTCACAAAGGATGGCTTAATATCAACAGTGGAATAATCACAAACACTTTGGTAGTGGTTTTTTTCTTTGAACGTATTCTCAGACAACTGCCCTCAAACAATCACTTACTTGGTATCTGATGCAGGTCAAGGGGTCACCAGCCACTCTTGTTGCTCCCTGATAAGAGAATCATTAGTTTAGGATTATGTACAGATAGGTGCGGAATGGAGGGAGTTCAAAAGGTTAAAGAGGAGCGAAAGGTCACTTAGAGAAAATGTAGACAGACTTTTGCATTGATGTCTATTTGGTGTCATGTTGCTCTCTGTTGATACATTTGTTCTTTGGTGAGTTCTAGTGTAATCGTGGCCTATATTGAATGACTTCATGAAAATGAAATAGGACACAATGTCTTTAATATTGATGTTGTACCTCTGTCACTTAGTCTGGTCATCCACCAACTGACTGCTGCTCACCCTTGACCTAGATCACAACAGTCGTATGACCTCCAAGCCTGTTTAAGAGCAGATAGATCATGGTCTAATGAGCTGGGCATCTCCCCAACTTACATGGCAATAAAAATAGGGGGCCTAGACTCTTCTCACAAACACCTCTAAGCATCCCATCATTGACACTTAGTAATATGACTCTGAATGTGAATGTGTCAGTCTGCCCAAAAGGACTCCGAGGGGTGTGAAGGTTATCTATAATGCCAACGGCACCTCATTCTAGGCCACACCTCTAAACTTGGCTGACTGCTGGAGGTCTTTTAGAAAGGGTTGACCTGAGGTTCCCTCCTCTTCCTCCTCCTTTTCACTTGAATAAGAATTGTGTCTAAATGACTTGGCATGGAAAGGATGTAAATGAACGCTGGGGGTTGTTGTGCTCAAATCCAGCCAAGGTCAGGCATCCAGCTGTCAGCTCATGTTTGGGACTAATCGTTTATGTGCCTGCACCACTCTCCGGCCGTTCCCTCATTCTCTCTGCGTCTGTCACACACCTCCCTCTCTCTTTAACTCAATGTCCTGCTTTTTATCACTCCACTCTTTTTTGCATCTGTCCTATGCATCCTTCACATTTCACGTCCTTTCGTTCACTCCGTTCACCAGAGACAGCAAACTACTGTCATTACCTCTGTTATCCTATGGCTAATGACTTGTGCTACTAGAGGGTGGTGTTTCAAAGTATGATGTTTTGGTCACCATGGAGTGACTCCAGACATGCATTAGCGAAAAGCTTAGAAATACTACATTATTTTGTCTGTTTACATTTTAATCATTAGTACATCAGTAGGTTACATTAATAGTCTTCTTTAATAGTTTTTCATTATTTGCACAACCACAAAATATATAAATGTATAATTATTGGGGGGAAAAGGGAAAAAGTAACGTCTCTGTAGTTTGGACTTTTTACAACAGTCACTGTCCCATATTTTTCTATTTGCTGTCAAATCAGCTGTGTAATGTTTGTGGGTCTAAGGGGAATGTGCCAAGAAACACATTTACATGCTGTAATATGGAATTATTTTGTCTGCGTGGTCATGCTCTACCTTTAAATGATTATAGGAAATGTTAGACTAATTACTACAGAAAACAAATCATAATAGTTTTTGTGAATTGCTTTAAAAGCAGTGATTAACATTATATGTTAAATGACTTTGAGGGCTTTTCGTGTTTGAACAAAAAACTATCAAAAACAGACCACACCCATCAAATGTTTTATAATATCTCTCAAATTATTTCCATGACCCCTCAACTCTCCCATCTTGGCCTTAGGCTACCACTATCATGGCCATGGCCACCACCTTTCCATGTAAAAATGCAGCAGGTTGCAGAGTTCAAGTCCTTCGAAATGTGAATCGAAACAGCTGCCCCTAATCACTAGCACAAGCTGGGCTTAAGGGCCTCTCAGTTTCACCCCTCATCTGCCTGGAATTTTGAATTTCCTGAGCGGAGATCAAATGGCAGCCTGAGTCAGTGAGACCTTTGATATATGGACACCCATCTCGCGAGGGCCTTCTGCAATGGGATTTACGCTTGACAACACACTCGGTGTCACCTCCGCTCCCGGCGGACGCTCTGCGACCCCTGGAAACATTGGGCCCCTTTGACGGGACAGAAGAGCCTCCCTAAACCCCCCTGGAGTGCCCAGCAGTTATTTATTAAATTTGTTGTGCCCACCGTGGTATGGTTTCAGAAGGCCACTTAGTTTTGGATTGCACTCTGGATTTTTCAATTATGTGGTTCATTTCACCTGCTTGTGTTCCTTTACCCCCCAGGATCAAGGGCACAAGAGATCACATTTAATTATTTCAAAACTTGAAGTTTTAACCGGGCCCCACAGATCTATAACATCATTCCTCCCTATCTTTTGCTCCATCGCCACTACATCAAATAAGCAGTATTTGGTATGTTAAAAAAAGAAACTGAGAATATCCTTCCTCTGCCGGCGATCAGCACATTACTCATGTCAATAAGGAAATTTGTCCAGCTATCAGGAGGGTAAATAAAAGGGCAGAATATGGGATTTCCAGAATTCCTCGCTTGTTGGGTCTCATATGGAGCACATTAGTGGTCACTTTGATTGACAGGTGCTCCTGTGTGTAGCCAGAGGGAGAAGCAAGAGAAATAGGAGATGATTATATCCCAGGTAATAAGTGTGGGCTGTCCACAGCAGGCATGGAGATGCTATCTAGAGTGGCAGTGGCCTATGGCGTAGAGGATGTTAGTGGGTCAGCCACGCTACTGAACAATGGGTATATGTCTGCATCTGTGTGCACATTATCTGTGTGTGTGTGTGGACATATGCATCAATGCATGTGTGAAGACAGATTTTCCATCTATAGATATATATTTAAAATTTTAACAATAACAGCCCTGAATGTTCCCACCTTTGCCAAATTCCCAGTTTGTAGCCATTGCCATGTGAAATGACATATAAACTATCAAAGAAACACCTGTTACTGCTAACTATGTATCCTACAAAAGACAATGTACTTGTGTTTTCCCTTCTTTATTGGGTAATGACTGGTTGTATCTGAGGGGTTTTACCTATCACCTAGCAATAGTAAAACCTTCAAATGAAACCATCTGTAGGACTGATTTTCTAATGTTGGCTTGGGATTATTTGCCAGGCTGAGAATCCAGACTCTGAGCCTCTTCTTACTCACACAGGTGCAATGTGGAATCCTATCTTTGTGAATCTTGTAATGCTTAGTTTTTGTCTAGACTGTGTCAAAGGGGTGTACTTTGTGGAGGTGTTACACTGGACTGCATTGTTGTCCATCTTAAATAAGTTGAATCATCACCTTTCTGTCAAAACAAAATGACATAAAAGGTTTTAAAATGTTTAAATCAAGCGGTTGCTCAACATACAATTGTAAGTTTATGTAAACTGTTTTTACCATAAACCATTAACCATTAACATAAACAAATGATCCCCTGTAACGTCTGGCTTTTAAAAGTGGCTAATAACTCAAAATCTGTTGGTTCGACAACAAAAGCTTTTGCAAGGGATATATTTTCTATTTTCCTTTGTCTATGTCGGTTTGGTTCATGAGAGCCAAATGGTGCTTTGGACAGGATGAAATTGGCCCTTCACAATGTCTTTGTGATTTAAGAGCTTTGTTTGTGTAAGAGTCTCCTGTCATTAAAATAATTCATTACCAATGAACGTTGGAGGCTCCACAATGAATCAGGCGTTTTTTTTTACACATTCTTCTAAAGACCAAAAGAGGTGTGAGTGAGAATACGTGTGTGTGTGTGTGTGTGTGTGTGTGTGTTGGGGGGTTGGACTTTATTTCTTTATTTTCCCCAGCACTAAAAAGCAAAATGACTTCATGGTTGAAACCACAGGGGAGACAGGAATGCTTGGACCCCACTGGACAATCAGAATTTATTTTCTGCAGCATACTGGGAGTATGTTTGTGTTCTCAGGGCGTGGCGGCAGCGATAGAGATGCCATAGTGACAACTGGGGGGGAAACCCAGGTTGTGTATTGCCATGAGAGATTCGTTTTAAACTTCAGTTTTCCTCATCCGCCTAATCACATAAATCAGAATATTAAAGAGGATTGGTATTTAGAAAAAACTGTTCAGGGGGGTGCACAATGACCACTCCCTGACCCTGGAGTGTGGGACCCCACCTGACCTCAAGACTAGGGTTCAAACGGTCAATTGCAGGTCAGTGGCAGAATGGGGGTGGGAGGTGGGAGGTGGCGCTGTGTGAGGGTGGGCCAGAGGGTGTAAAGCTTGTGTGTGTGTGAAGGCGACAGGGGACGTAGCCTCTGATCCTTAATTAATACTTAGAATGAATGACCTACAGGTTACCCATTGGCAAACAGTGTTCTTACCTCACACACATATACACACCTATCCTGTCATAAATTTATATGCACTTTCCCACTTTACACATGGCAAATGACAGTGGGTTTACGTGTTCCACATCCACTGACTGTCCCTACTCCTACTGTATGCTTATCTGTCTCCCCCGCTCTCTCTCTCTCTCTCTCTCTCTCTCTCTCTCAAACCTCTTTTATCTCTGTTATCATCCTATCTTTCTTGCCATTCATCTGTCTCTCCTGTCCTAGCCACAAGGCTGGCTATCTATCCTTCTAATGAGCTCCACGGACTCTTCTAAACAGTTGTCAAACAATCCTCACACAGTCATCACTTTTACTGGGCTCAAGCTAAGGCATAAGCAGCTTCACCCTCATGGCAACCTTCTGTAAGAGGGGAGAGCAAGAGAAACTGTGTCTTAACACACTTGGCACCAAAATGCCTTGTGGGTGACCAGATCACAAGTGGGATACAGGTGCAATTGAATCCAAACGTAACTGGGTTCCAGCCAGTCAAGCCACAAACCCTTCCTTTAAGTAATATTGCCCTTAACTGAGTTAACTTTAGCACAAAAATCCATTGAAATAGCCACAGCAATCATCTTTTGTGGCCTCTGTCTCAGCTGTATAGCCACAATCGGGATATTCTGAATAGGAGAATCTAGGTCTAAACAGGTAGGGCGGATACTGACAGATGTTAAGAAACATCGATCATCAAAGTGTAAGAAGGACAGAGAGCGGTTTTAGCTACAAGAAGTGGGTGAGAAACAGCTTTCTCTTGTGCTATCACCTCCCCATAATTTCCCCAACCTCGTCCTTCAGGAGGCCAACATGTGAACATCACTCACAGTGTCTGTGCAAGCCAAGCACCCAGTTCATCAGAAACACCTCCACTGGCCCCAAACCTGACCCATTCTCTCCTGGGGTCAGGATAACAGGCTGCAGGCTAACAGGCTGGATGAGAAATGGACCGGAGACTGTGGCGTATGTGTGTGCCTGTGTGTGCGCGTACAAGTGCCTGCTCAGCTGCATTTGGAATATATGTTACCGTGTGTATAATGTGTATGACTCGCCTGTCATAGGGGGCCTGTGGAGGTTACACAAACACAGAGGAGGGTTATTTATACTTCCAGGAAATTATGGCGGTTTCTGTCAGATCTAGCCCACTCCAGCCCGATCTGGCTTGGTCTTGGTCTAGTCTTAACCTATTTCCATCTCACATAGAGCCAGTGATACACAGAGAAGCAGAATTGTGCTAATATGGCTGTCACTGACAGCCCCAGTGGCCAAACTCTGTCAGTCTACGGCTCTGAGCCCACCTCCACAGATGGTCCAGCAGTACTTAAGAATTCACCCCCAGGGTTTTACTGCTCTGTTGTATGGAGGACTGTCACAGCATAAGGAGCATGTGGTTTAGATATGGGAACAGCATCCTCCAAGAGCTCTCATGGCCTGGCACAATGAAATGTCTCCACCCCCAGTAAAGACAAGGCAACTGGGCATGCCCTCTTTAATGACAGGACATATCCGACCAGCTAAGGAAGTTAGAGTTGCTGATATGCAGTAAATATTACATTTTGCATAACATGATTGAATAATGCCCATTTAAGTCTTTTCATTTCTTTTAAGTGAGAACTTCAATTAACTTTGTCTTACTGGCTTTGTGGTTGTACAACATGCTAATGAGACTTCAGTTTCCATGTACTCAGTCAGTCAGCTAGTCAACCTGTCAGGCAACCAGCCAGTCAGAGGATGGTGATTTACTGTCCTGCATCCGGAGAAAAGAAACCTGCTGTTACCTCTCGTTCAGCCGGCCACCCTTTTACTCTAAATGAGGCGAAAAAAGCCACAAATCCACAAATCAGCATTTACTAATTTGTTTATTGCCCTCGTTCTGGGCCGCTGCTCCTCCTCGCTCACCCACCCTCTTACCACCCCTCCATACGCTCTTTCTCTCTTATTGATCTCCTAGCTAAACAGTGGAATTGTTATAGGGTGTGTTAGGTCTTCAGAAAGAGGCTGTCATGTGCATTTATGCATAGGGAGTGGGCGTAATAAGTCCCTGAGGCATGGCACATCCGGTGACAGTGTTTTTCCTTGTTTTACACCGGTGGCGTAGAAGCAAAAGCAGTTGAGTCGTACTAGCCCCTGAGGTCAAAGCACACGCTCACTGTGCACACACGTGCGTGTCTGGTAGTATGTCTCACACATCCCACTGTGTGCGTATGCGTAATGTATATTGGGGAAGTGATGCACTTGGGCTGATGGCGTCTGGATAGGTGCCAGGGTGATTCATAAACACGCAGGGGGTTGAATTTAGGTGTGAGGGGGCGAGGGGAAGGGAAGGAGGGGTGCACCACTGAGTGTGTCTGTCCTGGCAGGTCCCCTTGCTCAAATTCCACTGATATGACTTTAATCAGGCCTAATCTGCTTATTGGCCTCTGGGGCACTGCTCAGCCTAAAGTACTTAGTGGAATGAAGGACCCTTAAGATGCTGCCACTCGAAAGCATAAAGTGGGATGTTACCTGTTTGTTGTTTTTTACTTATGCTGATTTATTCAAACAAACTATAGTAAAAGGAGTACCTCTGTGCCTTTTCCTGACTCCTTCACCATTGTGCAGTTTTCATCTTCTTTCCCTCACTTGTTTGAGATCGATTCCATTGGTGACACACACACATACCTCGTTGTTTTTCTTTTCGAATAGTAAATATTTATTTTCTAAATTTATTTTTATTTGTTTTAGCTTAACATGTGGTCATGTCATACTGGATAAACCAGGGAATTCCCCTTTCACCTTTCCTTGCTTATATTTGGTCATCTATCTGCACTGCTATGACCTCTTGTACACTTAAATAAAAAAAGTCCCTAAAATAGACAAGAGAAAACCTAAAAAGGAGAAAGATAGAACATAACTCTTCAAATTGTTACAGCTCATCACACCAGACTGCAGAAGTTCACTTTGTAGAAATTTTCAGAGACAAGACAGGTCAATCCTGTTGTTTTCTGTGATTGTGGAGACTAATAGAATAATTGACTTGATCTTGTAATGGGGGTTAAGAGACATAACCTCAGCTAATGAGAGACGGAGACAAAATTGTTCACGATAATGAATTTGGTTCAAAGTGTGTAAGGCAGCATTGTCTGTGCCGTGAAAGGAAGTGAAAGGCCGTTTGAAGAAACTGTGTGTGCTTTCTTGTCTGTCTGTATCTTATTCTACTTAATACACCTGACACTGAGTGATAAGGTGAATGTGATGCTAGATGGGTTCACAGGCTGTGTCAGGGCACTTGTCACCTGTGCCACCTTGTGATCATAGATTATCAGATTAATGCTGATGCTTTATGTGGGCTATCCTCAATTTCATTTGATTCAAAAGATCAGTGAGGTCACTACTAAGGTGGAAGTGCTCTGACCTCCACAATGTTTGATTCATTTACACACAATAAAACTGGATTGGCTCTGGCTGCTGCCATTTCTCTGTGTTCATATTTTCCTGTACCTCTGCCAAACCACTCGTTTTTTTTTTTGTTGTTGTCTTGCCTTGTCCCAGTGTGTCCTCCAATCTATTTCCTGCTCCCATTGACCTTTCATTCCCCTCATACATGTCTCCTCTCAGAGGATAGGCCCTTGCGTGGAAGTCCTCCTCATGTTCAATGTGATCAATACAAAGGGCAGGGACCTTGCACACAAACTCCCCCACTGACTAAACGAGAAGGATTAAAGGCTGGAGAGACTGTGTGGAGGGTGCAAGTACGTGTTTGTGCATTTTTGTGAATGTGTGTGCATGCTCTTGTCCTTGTGTGTCCACAGCACATGCGTTTTTTTGTCTGTGGGTAAGTGCTGGAGAGAGAACATGACATTCTAAAACTTGTAAATAAATGGTGCTGTGATCTTTGCGGGGTGGGCCGGGTAAGCTCAGAGTTCATGATCCCAGTCTGTGTCACAGCAAAAGGTCCCTGTGGGTCACACAAGCGCACACACACAGATGCACACTCACTGCCATTTAACCTAAGGAGAGGAGAGGTAGGAACTGAGTGGAAAGGAGAGAGAGAGGTATTAACAAAGATTGACAGTGCTAGCAGCTGGCTGGCCATTTAGAGATTCCTATTATCCGGATGGTAAGGTATTAATAGGAACTTGTACTCACCCAGCACTCTCCTCCAAAATAGACGCTTATTTCCCTGACATTGCCTCTGATGGGTGGGTGGAGATACAAGACGGGAGGGCAAAGTGGTAGACAAAGGTTAACAGGTGAAAATCAAATCCAAGAACAAAGGCTCTGTGCAATTTTTGGTGGTCTCCTGTTGTTGAAGTGGAAGCGACCACTGACGCCTGTTCTGCTTTTCAACTGAAAACTAAATGCACACTCATGGACATTTATTAGGAGCCTGTTCATACACACAGTGTCAATCAAACTGACTTTAGTCTGATGCATTTGCTGTAATAACATAAGGATATTTTGCAATGTTAGTCACTTAATTAACCTCGTGGATATTTCTTGAATTGTAGTTTCTTATTCTTGTTGCATTGTCATTGAGGGTCTTAGAACTGGCAACTAAGTGTTGTAAGGCTTTTTTTTTGCCTTTTCCCATTGTCACATGAACCATTTATTGTGCAAAAAGAAAATAAATCTTGGTATTTGTAAAATGTTGTAGTTGACCAGCTCCCAGTCACACTGGCCATCCTGTCCTCACATACAAACATCATCACACATCTTTAGCACACCCTCAACTTTTTTTCTGAATGAAAAAAAAGGTGACTACCTGGCACAGTTTCACAGGACCAGACATTAAAAATGTTATAAAAACACTACAATAATATAATGTATTCTTCTCCACTTCCACCACCTCTTCCCATGCTCCGTCACCTCAGGGCCCATTAAGGAGCGGTGAATCGGCCCCCTCTGCCCTCTGCCTGCCCTCTCTGGTTGTCACTGAGTGGGGGTCCAGCCCTCTCCACTGGGCTTATCATAGGTCAACATGCTGCAAGGGCACACACACACACACACACACACACACACACTTACACACACGGACCACAAGCTGGACACTTTTTAGCATAACTCCTCAGTTCTATAGCACGGACCTTGCCACAGGGGGTCTGGTGTGTCACCGTGTGCATTTACAAACAGATAAAGCACAAACACACTGAAATGCGCACACACGGACAAACATTCTTTCCCTATCTCTCTGCAACACAAACGCACACATTTCCCCTTTCCCTTTCTGCCCCATAACCCAACGTACACGCTCCCAACTCCCACCTCTCTTGTCACCTCCCATCTCCCAGACCAAGGTCAGCTGTCCAGGCCTGCGGCTCTTGATGTAGAGGCTTTGACCCAACATGGCCACCTCTGTCTCTCCAGAGAGATTAACACAAGGCAGGGACAGAGAAACTGAGCTCTGCGTGGCTCCATGTTATCCCAGCCGCTCTCTCTGTCTCTACTCTCACTTCTCATTCTGTCTGAGATAACTCCTCACTTCTGCAGACTGGGGACCAGGAAGAGCTGCAAATTGAATATGTCTGGCTGGCAGATCTGCGAAGACTCATGGGGGATGTTAGCGAGAGAAAGCAGACTGTAAGTGTCCACGTTGTGTCACTCAGGCAACATACATAAAGGAATGAGTAGAGGAAGATAAGAGGGGTTTATTTTCCTGCTTGTGGCTTGTATTTCAGTCACACCCTTTTGTTATTATGTTTTTTTCTTTTACATTTGCAAGATAGTATAGCAAAGGAACACTGTTGCATCATTCAGCAAGCCGCAGACAACACCCAGTGACATCACTAAGAAGGTGTTAGTTTGAATGGTTCTCTTGAGGACCTTAAACACTTCCATGTTGTCCTTGTTTTCCCATTGCCCATCCCATTCCTTTGCTTGATTCCCGCTCATTATTTCTTCTGTTGGACGGGGCGGAGGGGTGGCTGCCCCGGCAGTCGAAAGGTTAAACAAAGTGCTGCGACTGTCAGACTGAGTGAAACCAACTGGCGCTCGGCTATCAGAAGATAATCAAGGCTAATAGGTACATAATAGCTAACAGTGGGGCCGCACTCGCTGGCAGATGCATCATGGGGGACAGAACGCAGACAGCGTGACCTCGCATTCCCACCGCAGCTCTCACCGCTTCAGAGTCATCAGGCGGAAAGAGCCAGACACCAGGAATTTTACCCCTCCTTTTCCCTTGGATTACTCACAGTAGAGACGCATTGATTGTATAATGCTCGTAGTTTGCTGATTGCCTTTTTTTCCGCTTTTTCTGTTAATCTTTTTTATTATTGATTTGAGGTTTTAACTTTACAGAGTCTATCAATTAATGGACCGTAACGTGAGCTGCCATTGGCAATGATGTCAACACGCTGGACTGAAACAGTGCAAGCATTATTCAGTATTAGGTTATTCAGCAGGGATTTATGTGGATCTTGGTGAGTTATAGTCCCTGTAGCATATGTTTTCACTTTTGTCTAAACCAACAAACAGAATGTTTGTGTAACTGATGGTCAAAATGCCCAAGGTCTTGAAGGACACTTTGTTCTGAACACTGACGATTTATGAGCCTGTGAAGCAAAGAGGCTGAGAGCAACGTTATGAGCCAGTATACTGTGGTAATGTCAATAGGAGAAAAAAAAAATGATCCACTGTCTTCAACTACAAATTAAAAACCACATGTAGACACAGTGTTTTGATTTTTGCATAGATTTAGGAAATAAAAAACAATGCAGCCCTCCAAACCTCCACATGTTGACCGCACATTCTCCGTGAATACGTTATATAGAAAAAGACATTCATACAAGTGTCACACTTTGACCTACCCAGCAAGGAGTTAACATGTTCTAAATTGACGCAACTGAGCAGAAAGGGTCACAGGATCATGTGTTAACGAATGTACACATGTTTGGTTCTCAGGGCTCTGCGAAGCATCCTGCCAACACTTCCCTTCTGACAGCACTCGGTTGTCCAGGACTCCTCTGCAAAGACTCTCTCTGTAAACAAAGCCTGCTTTTGTTGAGGCCCAGTGCGTCAGAACCATCATCTCCAGAGGGAGAGAGGGATATAAGGAGGAGAGATGTAGGGGTGGGTGGAGAGAGTTAGACACACACACACACACACAGAAGGAAAGCGTTTAGGTGGGGGTGAAGGGCAGGGGATCTGAGACAGAGGTCTGGGTAATTGCAGCACAATGGAGATTGTGTTTGATCTCTGAGGTGTCCAGGCCTATTTAGTGGGGGAATGTGCCAGGCTGAGGAATGTTGTAGCTCTGAAAGGCTGAGTTTATCAGGAGTTCAGCAAGTGAGAACAAGAGGGGAGGAGGGTGGCTTGTTGTTTGAGAGAGATAGAGGCAGAAGAGAGAGAGAGAGAGAGACGGGCAGAGAGTTTAGCCAGGCTGCCTTTTCATTATTGGCTAATTATGTCTTTAAAACCTATGAGAACTTCCCTGTACACACTGTTCACACGTGTTGTATGTTCTCTGTCATGCGTCTCTCTCTCTGTATTTGAACTGAAGTGAGAGAGGCCAGTCCGGTCTGTGATACAGTGCAGCAGCAGTAGCAGCCTCCTGATAGCAGGGCTAAACTGCTGGAGAGCAGAGAGTGCCCGCACAGAGCAGAAGGCTCTTTGAACTCTGTCTGTACTCTCTGCTGCAGAGCTTGAACTGGGTTAATCGCTATTAATATTTAACATGCTGCCAAAGTTCCAGCCCAGAAACTATATCAAAGCCAAGAGCTCCATCCAGCAGAGCCCTTTCAGTACTCTTCTGTAGCGAGCAGGCTGGCATAAACACACTGAATCTGCCAACATGAGACTTGATAAAGTTATTTAATTATTTTGTAGATATAGGATGGTGATTCTTTGCAAGGATAATCCGTTTTCCATTTAGCATGGTTGTGTATTTTTTAAGTGTTTAGCCTTCTCTCTGTATGGAGCATCAAATCAGACTCAAGATTTGGTTAATATCTTTTATTATTATTATTTGGAGGTGTTCATTTGTGCGCTTGCAAATATCCCACAATTTTAGCCACAGGCATTTAACATTCTGAAGTGCATTATGCTGATACATAAGATACAATATCGTTGGCAAGGATGAAAAAGGAGCAGCTAGAGAGGTTTACTTTGTAATCAAAAGTGTAGGGAGGATGGGGTCGGTTATGAAACAACTTCAGGTCACCAGGGGGCTGGTGTTCTGTTGCTGCTGCTCATCGCTCTGTCTGTCTGTTCTGTCAGCTCACAAAGTGGATTATTTCATCAGAGTTCAAGCCTCTATTGCCTCTGCCACTGCAGTCTTTTTCACTCTCTGCCCTCCTCTTTACATCTATCTCTCTCTCTCGCGCTCTCTCTCTCTCGCTCCTCTTCCCACTTTCACTCTGCTCCAAGCGCCAGGACCTCAAACAGCATGGTTAAATACCCAGGCCAATGTGTCGCTCTTCAAAGAGACTCAGGTAGTAGATATGCTGGCAATGGGCCAGGATCAAAATGAAGAGTTATTGTAGAGCATTGTGGCTGCACTTCACTTGGACCTCAGTCAAAGCATATTAAGGGGCCCCACCTGGGCCAATTCCTTCCCACAAGGCAGCTAAAATATGGGCCCTAAGTCCCACTTCGCCCCCTCTGAAAAACCCACTAATACCACGCAGGGACCCATTTTTATTTCACTTCATAACTCAGACCAGCAGGACGAGGAAGTTCCTTTGGCGTAGAAGAGCTTATGTTAGCTTTAGCCCCTGTCGTAAAGTTCCTTCTCTCTGTACGTCTCCCTCCATTGTTCACCTACAGCAAAAACAACAGCAACCAAGAGCACATTTAAATGGTCCGAATTAGCTTTGATTACATAAGATTTAGAAAATGAGTGGCTGTTTGTTGCCACAAGTCGGGCCTGATAAAATATTAAAGCACAGCTGAAGGGGGAGCTTTGTAGAAGACAAAAGCTGGAAGCAATTTGTGTAGCTACCAAATTAAAGTTATTCAGCACCAAGGGTAATTTAATTACCATTCTTTAAATGTTTGAATGACTTTGACCTTTGGAGTACTCTGAGGTCGTGCAGGTGTATTTACTTAAGCTAATTCAGAATCAGTAACATGAAACAAGGTCCCAAATCAAACAGGCCTCCTCGCTGAATATCTGGTTACCAAGTACCAGCTCTGTGTTTGGAAATTAAATTAATATCTATCCACCATGTCATTAGGCCTGTTTTCTCAAAACCTTGAAATCTCTCTAAGGCCCCACTTATCCCCCAGAGCAAACATGTCAGTGATGAGCTTGACAAGGGAAAGACAAAAAAGAACAAAAGAAAAAGAAGAAATCTAGACAATGAAAAGCAGTGAGAAAGACATAAACAACAGATGAAAAAGGCTGACAGCGTTTCCCAGGATGCACCTCTCCCAGCATGGCTCATGAATGGAAACAGGTGTGTGTGATTGTGTGGTGGGTCTTGAAGATTCTGGCCTATGTGGCATGTCTACTGCCTAGGTGATTTGGGTCAATGGAGCACATCTGGTACTAGTCACAACAGAGTGCACACGTCCACGGCCCTCAGACACCCCACCAGGCGAGCAGGGAGAGAGAGAGAGAGAGAGAGAGAGAGAGGCAAGGGCAAGGAAACATCTGGGTTCTCTCTTTCTCGTTCTCTCTCACACACACACGCATACATTTGGGATTATGTGCTTTTTGGGGTTGCTTGGATTCCTCCAGGTGCATCTGGACTCGGATAGAAAAGAACAGGAGTGTGTGTGTGTTGGGGGGGGTCACGTTTGATTGACAGCCTTGAACCAGAATGTTCCCTGTGCCGGATGAGTAACTCTCCAATCATGCCCACTCTCTCTCTTTTCTCTTTTGTTTCTTCCCCCATGCGTTCTTCCCCCATTTTGTCTCTGCTCTATAATCTTCCCTTATTTGCTGGAGTTCTGGAACGGTCTCATGCCTCTATTCCTCTAAACTTTAGACATTTTCCCGGGGAACTAAACAAGGCAGGGCAGTTTTTTTTTTTTTGTTTGCTTCACTCTTAAATTAAATTAACAACCCACTGTATTTGTTGTGTCGACTGCTAGAACCTCGTGAGTCATGCAGTAATGCAGGGCAAGAGATATGCCAGTGGACAGAAAAAGGACACATGCGCCTACACACTCACACACACACACACACACACACACACAGTCAGTCAGACAGGAAGTGTATTTTTTGGCCCACCTCCAAAACCGAAGTGGACTCGATACATTGTGGTAATGATAGGGCAAAACTGTATATGAGACACTGTATCGAATTCTGATGCTGAGATTTTTCAGCGCTGACAGCTCTCTCAATCTCTCTCTCTCTCTCTCCCTCTCTCTCGCTTTCGAGCCCAGTTACCTCACTTCACCCGCTACCTCTCCACATGCCCATGGCAACAACAATAAACATGATTGGCCCTTCAGACAAAAGAAGGCGGGCCATCATGTGGACAGGTATGACAAGGGGCAAGAGAAATTGATTTCAAGTGTATCGGTCTGTGTGGGTATATATTTGTGCGCCTTAGAGTGTGTGTGTGCGTGTGTGTGTGTTAACATAGGGTTTGGATTCTTTCGCTAAGTTTGAGCAGTGTGACGAGTATGGGAAGTGATGGCATGTAGAACAGAGCGTTTCTTTCCTTCACTTGTAACAGTGGCTAAGGCAACAAATACAGGTTCAAACAAAGAGCCATGTCTCATGGATGTAAATGTGTTTACCACTGACTGTGTGTGCCTTCATGATAGCCTCAGTGTCTTTGTATAAAGCACAGAACATTACATTTAATACTTATAACAGGAATAGCATAACAAGAGGGACATGTCTAAAAACCCAGCCATGCTGTTCAAACCACTTGGTACAGATAAAAGAAAAATGTTAATCTTGTAAGGACTGTGAACTGGTAATCCGCACGGTACCATCCACGGTTTGTTCCTCTGTAGCTGAAGTGATGGTGTTTAATTTCGCAAGTCCATTTTTAATTGGTATTTCCTTCATAGTGCCATGGATCTGACATACAGAAACTGATATTATATATATATATATTTCCAGGCTGATATTATCAAATGTCTTGTTTTGTCCAGCCAGCAGTCCAAAACCCAAAAGGTGTTCAATGAATTATGATTGTAAAGTAAGAAAACAAGTAAATTCTTACATGTAAGACTTACATGTAGTGGACGTTCACCAATATATCAACTCCTAATCAACCTCAAAATAGTTCATGAACATGTTGGAAACAAACAAATGCATTCTTGTGGGATGTAAAGTGCATTTTGTGGTCCTTGCTTTTGATTGTATGGTGATGGCAAAGGTTGTTGTGTGTTTGTTCATGTGTGAGACCGACAAAGGGAGGGAGATTAAGAGAGTGTCCCTTAGGTGCCCATCTGGCCTGTGTGTGTGTGTGTGTGTGTGTGTGTGTGTGTGTGTGTGTGTGTGTGTGTGTGTGTGTGTGTGTGTGTGTGTGTGTGTGTGTGTGTGTGTGTG